>NNCF01127929.1:12994-55014 GCA_002313205.1 Laupala kohalensis | reverse complement strand
CTCTTGTGTTGGTGTCTTGGTAGTGAAGTGTTCGAACATGTTCAAGTACAAGATGTAGTGTGTAGAAGAGTTACATTTTTCATTTAGCCATCTTTTTTATGTTTTAATGTGAATTTGCATTTAAAAAAACTTTATTTCCACTTTGTTTATTTACTACTTGGTATATTGTGACTTTTTTGGTTTTCTGAAACTTAATGTTATATAATGTTACTTTCACTTTGATAGTTTATGAAAGTTATAGTATATTGTGGTGTTTGTAATTAGGTAATGTTTTTTTTACCATGAGACTGATAAATCTAGTCACGTTATCCTATAGATATATAAAAGGTTTTACAGTAAACTTTTCTTTAAAATTAACATTGGCATTGGTACAAATTTTGTGAATTTCTTATTGTGAAGTCAGTCTTCTCACAGATATTCTCAGGTTGACAGACCTCTCCCATTTCCTTGATGGATTGATATTCAGTTTGTAGAATGGAAAATTTCAAACTTTTTTTTTATATTGTATTTGTAAATGGGAAATGTAGTGTGCTATTGAATTGATTAACACCTTTCTCATTTGTTAAACAGAATGATATTCAACTTGTATAAATCAAAACTGTATGGTTTCTTCATGATTATTGTAACTAGTTCATCCTATGATATATCTATCGCTTTTGATGACATGGTACTGGTGGATTGTCTTCATTTCTTTATCAATTATTTCTACTTGACCTTCATTAGATTTGTGGCATGTAATTCTCTCATGCAATGAGCAGAGGTATTTATACACCACTGTGGCGTAAAGCAAAACCAACATTCCATTGACAGCTTTCTATATAGCCTTTCTATGACAGCTTTTCTCATGTGACTTGTTTTAACAGTCTCATTTATTTATTAATGATATGAATAGTTGGTGGATATAAATAAATGAGTAACTTATTGCAGGTATACCCCATTTTTGTATACTGGATTGTATATTTCCATTCATATGAGAATGTCCTGAATCTTTATTATGAATAAATAGAATTAAGAGCAAGTATGTATTTTCTATGTGTACATTTCCTGTCAATTGTCCTGTTTTCATTTTCTATTTCATATGTGTAGTAAAATATTTCAGTTATACATCTTGTTAACTATTCACAAATGTTAATTTCTGTAGGGAAAGTATTTTCAGCTAAATTATTGTGAAATTATGAAGCATGAGGTCGAGGGAGTGGGGAGGGGAATCGGGAACTGCCACGTGCCCTGTGGCCGGTTTTTGAACTTGGTAGTTCGCATAGAATAATGTTAGGAGCGCTGAAAGCTGTTAATACACCGTTAGTATGGGAGAGGGGCGTCTGGTTTATAGTCTGTGCGTATTACTAAGATAAACGACCCCACTCGCGTCTCCGGCTCATCTGAAACATTGCTAGATCAAATTATAGTCAACAATGGAATCTCGTATCTCTCTGAAGTAATTATCGCCGGATACAGCGACTACCTTGCTCAAGTATTGACTATTAATAATAAACTAAAACCACTTAATATCCTTTACAAGTTTTCAAGAGAGTTAAATGACTCAAATCAATCCATATTTATAAATTATTTGCGTGAAGAAACATGGAAAGATGTTTACAATTGCCAAAACACCAACGACAAATTTAATGTATTTATCTCAATATTCCTAAAACATTACAACTCTAGCTTTCCCATAAAACGCAAGTTAATTAACACAAAGAAATACAATAGATGGATCACCCATGGGATAAGGATTTCTTCAAAAAACTAACGCCGTTTATATTAACTTTCAAAACGCTATAACCAACCACCCGAATTCCATAATTATTTTCGTAAATATAAGACTATTCTTCGAAAAGTAGTCTGTGCAGCTAAAGTTATGGAAAACGACAGACAGGTACTTAAATCGAACAACCGGACGAAAGCCATGTGGAATATTGTTAAAAATTACACGTCAACTTCTGAAAATCGCGAAGAAAATATTTCTCTACTAAATGATGGCAAAATTGTATCAAATCCTCAGGACATCTCAAATTTGTATAATTCTTACTTCTCAGAAGTAGGTAAAATAACGAACTCAATATATCCAAATCAATGTTCTCAATTAAATCCATCGACGTACCCAATTCTATCTTCACTTACGAAACTATCGCCAGTAAAATCATGAGAATCATCAGCTCATTAAAAAACAAATTTTCAACAGGCGTAGATGGTATACCTGAGTTTATTGTTAAATTTTCGTCCCACGCTATATTAAACCCACTCATAAATATTTTTAATAGTTCTTTATCGGAAACGGGTGTTTCCTAACATATTTAGGAGAGCTAAAGTGAAACCTTTACTCAAAATAGGAAACAAACTTAATATTGGTAATAACCGACCATTATATGTACTACCAACTTGCTCATATATCCTAGAAAAATTATTCTATAAGCGTCTTCTAGATTTTTTATCAAAAATAATATTCTCTCTGACGATCAACATCGTTTTAGGAAATCTTTTTCCACTACAAGCGCCATATTTTCCTTCTTAAACGATGTTTCCACATCTCTTGACCGTGGAGAAAATCCCCAGGGTGTTTTTCTTGACTTATCCAAAGCAATCGATGTCATCGATCACGCAATTCTCCTTGATAAATTGCATTCTTTAGGCATTCGTGGACTTCCACACCAATGGCTAACTTCTCATTTAAAAGATAGATATCAACAGGTCGAAATATCCTATACTGAAAATAAAATACTTCAGCGTTGTCTTTCAGAAGCAAAGCCACTTAATTACGGAGTCCCCCAAGGTTCAATTCCCGGTCATGTACTCTTATTATTGTATGTGAACGACATGTCATCATACACATCAGATTGCAAAATGATTATTTTTGCTGATGACACTAATTTACTATGTAAACACGCCAATGCTCAAAAAGTTTTGTCTAATTTTTGACTTGGTTCCATGCAAATCGTCTCATTGTAAACACTGTCAAAACAGTGTCTATGTCATTTCAGAATAGTAATACAAAATCTTTACCCCAGGTTTGTCTTTCTTTAAACGGAACACAATTAAAAACTTACGAATACAAAATTCTTAGGTCTCCATATTCAAGACAACCTCAAATGGAATTGTCACGTTGACAATCTTAATTCCCAATTAAGCAAATTGTGTTACGAATTCCGAATCTTGGTTAACGTAGTCAGTCCACGTATTTCCCGTTGCTTATATTTTGCAAATTTTTACTCCCATTTACGTTAAGGCATTATCTTCTGGGGCAATTCAGGTCAGAGTATTCAAACTTTCCGATTTCAGAAGAGGATAGTTCGGATAATTGGTAAATCTCACTCCCGAAACCCTTGTAAACCTTTATTCAAGGAATTAAATATCTTAACACTTCCTTACATTTATATTTACGAAACGGTCGAGTTTGTTAAGACCTAATTACTGAAGTGCCACCCTTGCTTCATACGAAACAGTCTCGTTCACGAACACAATACTCACAATAGTTATAATATTCATCGCCCCAGAGTGTCAACCATTCTTTGCCAAAAAAGACCATATAATTCGGGAATCGTTCTATATAATTCCCTGCCCAGGAATATATAATATATAATTACATTGAATATCTTCAAATCCGCAGTTAAAAACTACCTCCTGCATCAGTGCTTCTACACTGAAAAAGAATTTATTGATTTTAATAAAAGTTAAATCCGTCTTGTACTTTATCACGCCATTGCTGTAGTACATTTTAAATAACTTATAACAATTTCAAAAACTATTTTCTTGCATGACTGTGTTGTCTTATGGCTCATATTAATTTAATTTTGTGTGTACTCAACTTTGGCACGGTTGTGTACATTAATTCTGTAGCCCCATTCTGGCCCGGGTTTTACTCCGGTTTTCCTTCGGATAGAGGTGGATTTCATATACAGGTTTTCTAGACTTTGTCGAGGGGCATGTTTATTTTAATAATAAATCGTGAATTTAGTGTTATTTCAAATCTTATGATTTTTAAAAGAATAATCTATAGGTCGATAATAATTTGTACATGTAAATTTTTTGCGTTAAATTACAAACATATTGACATTCTATTAGTAATATAACACGAAGCTAACGTTTTTCTTATCTAGGAATTTTTTGCCGAAATTTTTGAATCCACCTCTGCCTTAGGGCCCTTGATCGGAATTGATGGGATGGTTCCTTGCTTGCTTCCGGAGAGTAAATTAGTTTATTGTCCTCCACGTTGTCATACGCAGTTTGTACTGCTTTTTGACAATAAATTTATTATCATAATAGTTTGTGTTTTGACTATACATTTACTAATATGAACAAATCTAGCCGAGTGATTACAATAAAATTCTCTATTATAACAATTTTTACTTTATCCTATTTTTACACGAGACGTCTTAATGATACCATAGCATTTCATAAATTCCATTCATAATCATTATCCTTCCAAAATAATTTGAACATCATATAATCAAGTTAATCAGATACCAAATTAATTGATTTCTATTTTTATTTATTTAACTCAAATGGAGTTTCTTTGAAAGCCAAAATGAACATTGGAAAAAAAATTGACGACGGAGCTAGGCAAGGTTACTTTTCAGATACATACCGATTCTCAAACATATTTCCATGGTAATGCGGGTCGGGCGTGAGCTCTAGTCCATGACGTGCGAATTACCTGTCATTCAGTCACTTTTAATAGTTCCAGAAATAGTTCCATCTCACTCAAAAATTTAACACATGTTACAACATCCAAATTATTAATAATTTTTAATATTAATTCCACCACAATAACTTGATGGGCTTCATAACTTCGTCACACGATGTTCGCATTCTTCTTCTCTTCCTTCTCCTAAAGACTCGTACAACAGCGGATAACATTCGTGCTCCGCTCATGACACATGACCACTGACCTTGAGCTCATCATGGCTTCAATTACCATCTGTTCACACGAATTAAATGTAGCAACTGTTCCTAATATGTATAAATGAATTCAGCTTTATCGTCATCTTCCAGAGGTTCGTGTTTCCTACCGCACATTATTCACACAACGCGCTATCCCGGGACTATGTGGAAAAAGCGCCTTCTTAAAAACACTCCTGATTCTCCAACCTCTCACTGATTCTCCTTTTTTGCCCACCGACCTCCGGTATAGACTCGCTGAACAAGCGAAATTTATTTTTAAATAAAAACCCCCCACAGCTTGCTACAGCGCCAATTCCAGTTGATTAAATTAGTTTTTACAAGTTTACTTGTTCAGAACATGCTTCTCTTTGAGCACTGGAACTACAATCCACGGTTTCCTGCGATAATTAAACTATTTCCATACATGTATATTTACACCCTACATTCGCTCATAAGTACAAGCATTGAATTTACAACTTTACACTAATTAAGCATATATATTGAATTAAGTTCATATTTAACTCCTTTGGCATACATCATTATTGGTTTTTGGACAGATCCAAAGAAAGATAAAATTACTAGTTTTTTTACAACAAAGAAGGACAAAGAGATAAAAATTATTTTGAAAATACTTAAACAATAAACAGAATTTCCTGAGTAACTATACCTTTTATGTGAATAATTATGATATTCTATAATACAATGTATCTACTGAAAATTGGTACACTAGGAAGCTTGAAAATGGTCATAGGGGTGTGAGTCCAAAGTTTGACCAAAAGCCAGAACTCCCTTTATGGAAGTTACTCAACTACCTAGGGAGGATTGAGAGATATCTCAAGGTATGCAAAAAAATAAACTACTTAACTGTGGTAGTTCATGGATGCACAATGTGCTGAATCTTTAATAGATCCTACTCAGAGGTATCTAATGTTAAATACACTTGCCTAAGAGTGCAAGGGAGCATTATCGGAATACAAACATGAAGTGATAGAATTTACATTATACAAATTATTGAGGCCATTTTTGAAGTGATGAATTGAATAGTTCAGTAGCCAGGGAAATAAAAAAGGCCAATCGCGAAAAAATAATCCAAGTTTTTTTCTTAATCGTACTTTATGTTTTCGGGGATGCTGAATTCGAATTTCAATTTTGCCAACTCGTAAACCCTGCGTTTTGAGAAAAATTCGAAGAACTTGTAAAAAACGCTCTTTTAGTTTCATGTTTTATAACACGAAAAGTACGCGCGTCTAGAGAAAGTATACGTATGCAAAAATAATGTGCATTATATTTCCTACAAATTAAGTATGTGCGGATTTTTTGTCCAACGAACAGATATTGCTCTAGAGCGTCGTGAATTTTAACCAACATTCTGAAATGGACCCCAAAAGAGATTTTCTTATGTTGTTTGCTTACAATTCGAAAATTGCACACATTAAGAGAATAGTCCAGCACAGAAAAAAATTCGTAAAATTTCCTTCAAATTATGAGTATTTTTCGTCAGACGAACATTTCAGGCGTAATTCAACACGTCAGAGTACGCTTTAGTTGAGTGTATATCGGAGGTAGCCGCTATCCTCAGAACATCTCAGCATGAGTTACATTCACAATATCCTATTTGAAGTAATTCAACATGTAATTTATATGTATATACGAACTAAAATATACCTATTCAATTAATTAATTAATTTTTAAGTAGGTTTTTTATCTTCAGATACTATTATTTTCTATTGTTTTTTCTGGAAACTTTTCTGTACGTATGATGTGACTGGCGATATTTCCATGTTTAATTGTATGCAACTGTTTTATTATGGAACTAGACCTTAATATAGTTTTTACTGAGTATATACTCGTGCACATTTTACCAGTAAGCCTATTTTGGAACATAAACGCACCTTTAGAATATCATTGGAATGTAATCCTCTCCTATATCATTGATCGCCTTTTCATGTACTACTACTAAAATACTTTCCATATTTTCAATAATTCTACCACCTAACTTTCAATGCATATTCATACATACGTAATTAAATGAGGTATATCAAAATATTTCCAGAAGACTTTGAATTTACAGTTTTCAAAGTATAAGGTGGCAAGTACATGTTACGAACTGTCTCAAACTCACGACCTGACTATGGTGATATCAGACAGAGGTCGCAAGTATACATGATCACAACATATATGAAGATTTTTTGTGATGCGAATTATTGCAATAATGTTTGATTGATTTAAACACTATTACGGCAAAAACATATTAAGTTATTATAAAAATAAATTAAAAAATACCTGCATCGTGAATAGTAATTACGCAAACTCATTTTGATTATGTTCTTTACGCTTTCTACAGCATAGTAAGTATTCTGTAAAAGTTGGTATTGTCCGGGAAATTAATGTGAAAAATTAGTGTCTGACTCCGAATATTGATTCCCTAATTTCTGTATCCCACAGTATCCTTGAACCGATTCTGGAGTTTCACACATAATTCTTCTCTCACGCCTTTTGTATTTAACCTAGCTACCAGTTGCGTAACTAGCACCCTGTACACCGGAACATTGCCCGGGGACCCCCAGTCTCATGGGGCCCCCTACCTCTGGAAGTAATACGGGCCTTCTTTATGGTTTTTAACCGTTCTTGAAGAAAATTTATTAATCAAATAAAATAATTTTGATTATTAAAAAACATATTACTTTCTTCATAAGTTCAATTTTACTCATTGATCAGTTTATGCTATTGGCCAGTTTCCCGGATGTGTGTTGTAATGATATTTTAACTATGCCAGTCACAATTGTGACTGCAAAATGGTCATTTTCGAAACTGAAGATCGCAAAAAATCACTTGAGAAGTTACATGAATCAAGGCAGATTAAGT
The DNA here is from genome assembly GCA_002313205.1 of Laupala kohalensis. Classification (NCBI taxonomy): domain Eukaryota; kingdom Metazoa; phylum Arthropoda; class Insecta; order Orthoptera; family Trigonidiidae; genus Laupala; species Laupala kohalensis. The sequence goes on along the minus strand of NNCF01127929.1, from coordinate 47,271 downwards.
GGTTCGAGTGTTTTATCCTTCGAGTATGCAAATTATTTAAGAAGCAGATTAGATGAATCAGCAACAAATTATTTAAGAAGCAGATTAGATCAGTTAGTCAAAATATTTGCTACAAAAAAAGTACGTGGGATGAAAATATAAACGTTTAATTGTTTTTTTTTTGTACAATTACCGAATTAAAAAATATATGGTAAGTTAATATTATTAAATTAAATTTCTTAATAGTTACTGAGATATGTTGTATTTTCACTAAAAATTCATAAAATATATTTTTAAATTTAACATTATTAAATCACTGAAACTACGACCACTAGGGGGCCCTGAGCTACATTTTGCCCGTGGGCCCCGACTTAGATATTTACGCCACAGCTAGCTACATCAAATCGCTGTTTGTTTCAGATTTTCTTTTATTTCTGGTGTCTAGAAGAGATCTTCTACACTTCTTATGCGGCACAAAATGGTCAATTTGGCTTTCAAATTTCTTATCTGGTGATACTCCGGTGGTTTTGGTACAGTCTTGTGGGGGAGTAGAATCCGTCCAATGAACTCATTTGCAGTACACCGATATGTAAACAATTCTCCATTCTCATTCATTCTTCCATAACCATGTTTCCCCATAACTTCTTCCAACCTTTAATTGTCACTCTCAACTTATGCATTTATGTTCCCAAAACAGCCGTAATATCTTTTTGGTGTGCACAGTAATAAATCTCTTGCAACTGGGCATAAAATTTGTGCTTCTCAAATTTTTCTGATATCTCAGTTGGGGCATAGAACTGTATCACGCTAAAGTTATTATTATTTTCATTATATTTCAATTACGCGAACCAAAGTGTGGGTAAGTAGTTGTAACCACTACCCTATTCTCTATTATTAAACGTTTAATTAATTGATTTTCTTACAATTGCCGCCGCAACGTGGAGCCCAGCTTCACTGAGCACCATCATTAATATGTTATATTTTAGTTTGACGCAACGTGGAGAGTAGTATATATCGTTAATTTAAATTAAAAGTATGACGTTAGAAAGTCGAGAAACATTTAAAAAACAGGCGCGGCGTGATGGTGGCGCGGCGTCGGAATAGCACGCGCTACACGCCGACAAAGAGCCCGGTCGCCACCTATGAAAAGAGAAAGCCAACCTTTTTCAAAAGTCTGTGAATATAATAAAAATCTCTTTCAAGGGAGACGGTTATTCATAGTAGTCCGCACGAGCCTCGCAAATAACAAATATAATTGGAAACATGGGCAAAATTAACCAGAGGTCGCTTTGTAAACATTTAACAAGGGCGTTGGCGTCGAAGCTTCGGAATTCAAGAGAAGGTTACACGGAGTAGTCCGCATACAACCAAAAGACAGGCGTGACAAATAGGATATCAGCCAAAATTAACCAGGGGTCGCATTTGTAAGGATTTGAGTGAGGGCGTGGGTGAAGAAACGTGAGGTTCAAGGGAGTGGTTTTTGGGACATCTCAAGGCAGAACACAGAGCTACAAAACAAGACTATAAAATTGGGAGTCAAAAAGGTTGAGTTCCCATTAGATCAAATCGAGACGGCGCGACACACAACCAGGTGGGAAGCGTGGGACGACGCAGTACGTTTAAAAAAAGGGGGTCACAACCAAAACATGATTGTCACTAGGAACATGAGTGCAAGTTCGAACTCGAAGAACTAGGAGTTCTTTTAGCAGGCGGCCAACTGTCACTCGACAAAGGAAGAAGCGGTGTGAAAACTATGAACCAAAGATAACCCGAGAAGTACTCTCGAGACGCGAGGGTCCTCAAAGGGCGGGGGACCTAGTGGACTCGGCGTTGCGTCGAGGGAAAGACGAGACCCCTAATGAGAATTTATCATTTGATTACGATATTCTTTGCTGATCTAAAATTGTTCCTATTCAACATTTTTTGTAAACTAATTTATGATTTTTGTACGATATTCTAGATAGGAAAAAGTATATTGTTACGAAAGCATTTCATGTTTTTTAACATTTACCGCTTTGTTTTATAGTAGACTAATCCTGTGATGCATCACGCAAAAATTTGCATTTAGACGAATTTGTTCGTTATGCCTCAATGGTTGCTTTCGCTGTAGTGCGGTTAACCTGGATTACATACGGGAACTTTGAAAAAGCGTCGATTACAGTCAACCACACCCACCCAAAATAGAGGCCCTATATAGTCGATGTGTACTGTCTCCCAGGACCTCTTCGGTACCGGTCATGGTGAAAAATTCTAGGGTGGGCTATACTGGTGACTCCTGCACAACTTACACTTTCTAACCATTTATTCGATGTCCTTTGACATCCCCGCCCAATAACAGTGCCTTCTAGCAATCTGTTTGGTACTAGATACTCCCAAATGACTGGTGTGGAGTAAGCCCAGTACTCTTATCGTTCACGCCTGTGGAACCACCACTCTAATATTCGCTTTCAAGCGGAATTACCCATTTTTGAAGCAGTAAATTATCTCTAATTTTTTTTTGAAATTTTCCTTGGGTATCTCGTGTTTCTCAGGCCATCCCTGATTTATGTACCTTACCACTTGCGATAGTATTTCATCTGCTACTTTGAACTTCTTTACTACTTTCGAGTCGATAGGAAAAATCAACTTCCTGTTCTTCATCCGACAGTAAGTCACAACACACCCTATCAAACTCCACATCACTTCCGCATGGAAATCTGAATAACGCGTCTGCATTGGCATGTTTATTCGTGGCCCTATAATGGATTCCGTGCGAGTACGGCATTCGCTGTGTCCACGCCAAACGCTGTAGTTTGCCAGCCGTACGTTCTGGTAGATATTTTCTTGGATTGAATTTGTCACCAGTGGCTTATGGTCGGTGATCACGTGGAACATCTCCCCACAGAAATACTGGTTGAATTTATTTACTCCGTACATAAGGTTCAGTGCTTCTTTATTTGTGAATACCTCAACTGATGTTTACTAACAGTTTTTGACGCGAAAACTACAGAGTGTTCCGATACATAGTCAATTTTCCTGGAATCCCGTAATCAGAAGCATCCGTGGCCAACGAAAACCGACAACCGACACCCAATTGTAAAATGTGCCAGATTTACCATATCTTTCAATTTTCGACGCTAAAAGTCTCTACGCACTATGTCGGTCATTCCCATTTCACATCTTTTTTCCTCAATGCATACAGCGGAGCCGAAATAGTTGCTGCATCTTTTATAAACTTAGCGTAGTAATGAATTTTCTCTGAGGATGCTTGTAGATCTTTTAAGTTTTTAGGTAGCGGCAGCCCTACTATTATTTCTACGTGCTCCTGGGTAGGTTTAATTCTATGTTTATCAATAATGTGTCCTAAAGACTTTATTTCCTCTTTAATAACTTCACATTTATGTCAACTGCACTTGAATCCTTCTCTCCTCAAAACATTGAATAAAGATTTCAAGTTTGCCGAGTGTTCGGCTCTAGATTGCACAATCACTACAACTGAATAATTTGCACATCCGAAACATGCCTTCTTGAGTATTAATTACATTGATTTTTTTTTATTCTTTGTCTAATTCACATTTAGCTGACACCTAACTACAATCAATATTAGAATACGCTTGTCCCTCTGCTAAATTATTAAACATGTCTTCTGACCGTGGAATTGGGTCATGTTTTACCTCCGAATGTCACTTTGAAATGTCTCTACAAACGTAACTTCCCATTAGGCTGCTTTATTACTACCAGCGGCGATGCCCAATTACTAGAACTGATGGGCGAATAACCCCTTGTACTTACCTCGCTGGTTCCTTTTAAAATTTTATCCGTAATAGAAAAGGTACTGTTCTAGCTTTGTAGAACTCCGGTTTCGCCGTGTCCTTCAATGTTGTGTGCACTTAAAAGGAAATGCACTTGCCTAACCTCGGTGAGAGTATCTTAGCATATTTATCACGCAGCCCTTGTATTTCTTTCGAAGGGCACTACCTCACTTACAAATCTCACATTATCTTCAATGCTGAAGTTGAAAGCCTTTAACTAATCCATACCAAAGATATTAACTACATTGTGTGACCACTATCATTACCAGTTGTCTCATGATTACGCTCTTTTTCTTGAATTGGTGTACACTCATTTCTATAAGCTCGCACTTTCCACGATGCCTGCCGACCAATTGGAGTTCCTAGCAATTAGTACATTTACATGTTTATTATGGTTACTTTTGCGCCTGCATCTAACTGAAACTATCTTTTCCGAGCACTTCCATTTGAACAGTGATTAGGTTTCAGCCTGTATACTTTTCCACTTTGTGCATCATCATTCATTCATTCTTCCGTTAACTTCTTCTGGAGCATAGGGCATTCACAAGCATTCTCCATTCTTCTCAATTGACTGCAACTGCCTTAACTTCTCTCCACGTCTTTCCTATGAGGATCACTTCCCTATTAATAGACCTTTTCCATGTTATCCTCGGTCTTCCCTTTTTTCTTTCTCCTTGGGGGTTCTAGTCGAAGGCATGTTTTTCTATCGCTTATTCTGGTTGCCTCAGAGTGTGACCTACCCAATTCGACTTTCTCCTTTTTATTTCTTCTTCCACTGAGACTTGTTCTGTTACATTCCATAAGTCTGCATTTGAAATCTTGTCAGGCCACCAAATACCCATAATTCTTCGCAAACATCGATTAACAAAAACTTGAAGAGGGCGAATTACTGCAGCCGTCATTTTCCAGGTTTCGCAGCCATAAAATAAGATTGATTTAACATTAATGTTAAAAAGTTCTATTTTTGTTTTCTTTAGAATATTTCTATTCTTCCGTACATTGTACAGCTGCACAAATGCTCCATTTGCCTTTCTTATCCTACTCTTTGTATTTTCTTCTGTACCTCCTTCTATGGTGAACACACTACCAAGATAAGTAAAGGATTTCACTCTTTCTACACTTTGGTCTTCAATCATAAGTGGATCTAATATTTTGGTGTTTAATCTTATTTCTTTAGTTTTATTAATGTTGATCTTGAGCCCCACTCGGTTTAATGCAGTCAGATTACTCTGTAAGTCGCTGTAACGTTGTGCTAGAAGACATAGATCATCTGCATACTCAAGATCTTCTATTCTTTCTTGCATCCACTGGATACCCCATTTCCTTCTCTCAAGTGCACTACGCATTATGGCGTCTAATACCGTGATGTAGGTGACAGAATACAACCTTTTTAACTCCTGTATTTACACTGATGGGATTCGAGAGCTTTCCGTCTTGAAGAATTTGACATTGAAAACCGTCATATGCACTTTTAATTAGCCTAACTACTTTCTCCGGTATGCCATATTTTCTCAAGATTTTCCACATTATTTCTCTAATTGCGGTATCAAACGCTTTTTCAAAGTCTATAAAGGCTAGATAAGAGGGCTCTGCCACTCCATACTTTGCTCTAAAACGATTCTGAGTGTATTAATAAGATCAATAGAACTACGTTGTTCTCTAAAGCCAGCTTGTTCTTTCCGAAGTCGTGTTTCTATTGCATTTTTTATTCTTCTCAAAATTATTCTATTTAGAATTTTACTCACTACTGGTAAGAGCGTAATTCCCCGCCAGTTGGTGCAATCCACACTATTTCCTTTCTTCGGGATCTTAACTATTACTCCTTTCCTTTACTCCACTGTAGTGTTTTCTTCTTCCCATATTTTGAGGAGAAAAGGCAGTAATATTGAGGCGGCTAATTTAGGGCCTACTTTCAGAATCTCTGCAGGTATATTGTCTAGCCCTGGTGTTTTCCCATTCTTTTGGTCCTTTAGAGCGTTGATAATCTCTATCTCTGACGGGTTTGTTTGATCTACCTCCGTTTTACTAGTAGGTGCTATCTGGATAGGCCGCTCTCTTATATCTTCCATTTTCCTGTTCAACACTTCTCGAAAGTGTTCTTCCCATTTGCTGATCTGGTCGCTTTGGGATGTTAGCAGTTTCCCTTCCTTATCTTTGATCGGTTTTCTAGTACTAGTCTTTTTCTTTGATAACATTTTAGTAACTATAGAGTTCTTTAATATCTCCACGGCGAGCTGCGTCTACTGCCTTTGTGGCCTGCTCATCAATCCAAGCTCTCTGATCTCTCCTTACCAATTCTTAACCATCCGGTTTGAGTTTCTATATTCCAGATTGCATTTGGTCTTTTGCATCCTGATCTTGCATTGGTTCAGTTTTTGTTTTAGTTGTTTCCTTTTGTCTATTTCTTTCCATACTTCCTCTGACATCCATTCTTTCTTTTCATTATGCTCAATTATGCTTTCACTGGTGTCTCAAAATATCCTTAATTTTCTCCCAATGTTCATCAATACTATCTTCTTCCACCTGTAACATTTGGAATCTATTTTTCAGCTCTAATTGAAATTAATCTTGAATTTGTGTTTGTTTAAGCTTGTTTATATCGTTTCCGTGTCTTCTTTTCATACGTAGATGCTGCCGCTACTATTCTCAGTCGAAACTCCGCTAACATCAGATGATGGTCACTTCCCACATCAGCGCCCCCCTTATTTCTCTCATCATGCAGTGATCTTCTAAATCGCCTACTTATTGCAATATGGTCAATTTGATTTTCTGTGTTGAGGTCTGGTGAGATCCAGGAAACTTTATGACATTTTTTGTGTGGATAGATCATGTTCGGAACACAAATTCTTGAAAAGTTCACCATTTTCATTTTCTTTTTCTTTGTTTAACCCATGTTTCTTTATTATATGTTCCAGGCTCTCATTTTCAGCACCAATTTGTTCATTAAGATCTCCCATTACAATAATTATATCTCTTTTAAAAATATTTTTAATATTATATCTCAGGGAGATATAAAACTGTTCTTTCACCTCTAATTCTGTTGTTTCTGTTGGTGCGTACACTTGGATTACAGTCACCTTGCTTATATTTGTATTGTAACGTGCTGTAAGAATTTTGTCAGATATTGGAAACCGTTCTATGAGGCTTTGCATTGTCTGTTTAGTCATAAGAAGGCCAACTCCGGCACTTTGTTGTGCATCATGTCCCACTTTCCTGGAATATATGAACGACCCACCCTCACTAGTTGATTTTTCACCATAACCCGTCCACCTCACTTCACTTAGACCAAGGATATCATGTTTATATTCGAACATCACTCTCTCCACTTGCCTTAGCTTGCTTATGTCTGTTAGTGATATTACGTTCCAAAAACCTATTCTTGTTTTCCTTTTCAAGCCAAAAGTCGTTGCCTTTAGATTTCTCCAGTTTTTGCTTGTTTCAGTTTCTGAATTAAAGAGATTTTAAGGATTGCGGGTTATTAGCCCACAGCTCCCGATTGCCCTGGTGGGATTGCCACCTCTAGACCTGGGCACTTGCCTAGGTTTTACGTCAGGGTCCTATCGCCTAGACAGCCTGTCATCACTACGACTAGAGTACTATCTGCCCTGTTTGGTACTTCCTCCGCCAGTTCCGCCATTTTAAGGTTCATCCTTGCCGCCTTCATTGCCGTTCAGCACCAAAACAGTTGCTGGTTTTGGTCCACGCCGGGTATTTTATTTCCCTGGTACCCACCATATCTGGTGAGCATCCCCCTATCCACCACCTGGGGAGGCGCCCAATGGGAGACCAGCAACTCCACACGGGTTGTGCATTATATCTATCTTTATTCTTCTGGTTCCCTCGCATGACCTCTAGCATTATCCGGGACCTGAGAGTTGTCCTACTGGAGCGACACGGATATCAAAATCTATTTCCCGTCTGCTCTGACACACTTCCTAACAAGACATCGCGTCTTGATTATCATGTAAAATAATTTCAAATAAATTTATTTCAAGTCGGTGGAGCGGTTAACTCTAAAGAAAACTTTCATCAACAATTAACTATTGGAAAATTTTCTCGTGGTTGAAATAAAATTAATTAAATAAAGAAAAATTGGTTGATTGTGCAGTACAAAAAGTATGAAACATAAAACATCCATAGAAAATAATCCAGTTAATTGATTGATGAAAGAAAATAAAACCCAAAATTAATTATATCAGTGCATTGATTGAAATCTGACATTAGCCACATAAAAATTACTCATAAATTAATTAATAAATTTGTAGCACGTTGAGATTACATCGTGTACATAAGACCCAAAATGTTGTACCAAATACTTCACAATATCAGACATTTAACTTTGAAGAACATAGTTCCGTCGATCGTAATTGTACAATCTGAATAGTTCATACGATCTCAAAATTCCTCCTCTGGCAGGTAAAAGTTCCCCCCGACACGTAGACCTCAATTCCGTCTTCTTTCTTTACTTCTTGATGTTGATAGCAAGTAGGCAAAGTTAAGAGTTCAGTAAGTTTCCTGAGTAGCGTCACTTGCTAAAATTCAGTTCATAAGCGGACTGCTTACTCGGGAATCCAGGAAAACTCATACATAAAATGTTCTAAAAATCTTCTACAATATATACAGCGCTCCTCTCCGTGCTACGATTGCTCACTTGCCCTAACAATAATTTCTGTGCGTCCGTAATGTCCCTAAATTCTGAAGATACTTGTTCCAGCGATGGTCGGCGAGAGAGAGTCCTCGTGTCCTCGAGCCATAGAGCGTTGCAAGCTGAATGGGGAATAGTCTCCAGTCTTGAATTTCTGTATCCATTCTCCCATTAGCTTCCATGTATAAGATTATCTTTTCTCCCCTAAGAGCTTTTAGTATTTCATCTAGCATCAATTTTTTCTTGTGGTACTTCCTTTTCCCTTTGTCGGGGAAGATTTTTTTATTGCTTCGCAGGTCTCAGCACGTAAGCTTGCTTCGCAATAAGATCTCTTCCTCTCCAAAATAAATACTCAGAGGTTTGAATAGAACAAGGTTTATTATGTAATCTGGTTGTCGTAATATAAACAAAGAATAACACCAGACGACGAACGACAGGCGTTGAAAGTTCAGTGTGAAATTTGTGCCTCGTTCGTTTAACTCACGACTCCAGGTAAGTCGGTGGTCGAAGGTAAGGAGTTTCTTTCTTCGTCGCTAGATGGCACCGCTGGTGATGTCCAGTTGCAGCTTAGTCGACGAAGTGCAATATTCGGGTGCGTGACGGCACCTCTGGTCGGAGTTATCTTCGTGCTCACAGGATGCTGTGCCGTATCTCCGTGTCCCGGAGCGGGTTCTAGGGTTGGCCGCGAGGTGGCGCTTCGTGATGATGCTTTTCCGATGTCTAGGTGGTTGAAATTATTCAGTCACAGATTTCGAAGATAGAATTTCTTCAGTACTTGATGTGTGAAATCGTTCTGTCACAAGTTTCAACTTGGAAATTATTTCTGAGGAGCTGAACTTCTTGTGAGAGGTCATCGGATATCGATGTGAACTCCTCAAGAGTTTTCAGCCGAAGGTTTTTTTTGTAATCCGAATCACGTCGGGAGTCAACAGTTTATTTAGAAGTACTTGAACCGTCTACACCGAATTTAAAAAAAAAACGAAATCGGTCTTGAAAGCAACCAACCAGACTGAAAAACCTCCTTGAGGATCTATCGAGGTGCATCCCATAAAACTAAAATCTTTAAATCCATCGAAAACAATATCGAAAGTACTCGATAAAGGACACGCGACTTTGGATAAAAAATTATCGATTTCAAAACAACTCGAGACCATGCACTCGAAACAGATAAAATGTAAAGCTGTTCCTACCGTCAAACCACGCAAAGAGAACACAGCTCAAACATATAAAAAGTATCCCACTGAAGTAATTTCCCCAGGAATCGCCAGAACCTACGGAAAGTCAAAGCAAGAAGATATGAATCACTTCTTCAAAGAATTCACTTCATTTTACCACAAACGGATACAAACAAAAAATAAGCCTACATTTTTCTGCTTGTACAGCACGATATGATTATCACAAGAAACCAACGCAAACGCCACTGCTCAGGCCGAACGCAGAAACGATAATTAAAAAATCCTATTGTCAACATGACGAAAGGAGAAGATGATAACATTATCGGAAACGTCACGGTCAATATTTACGATGTATACAATAACTAATTTTTTTCCTTCTGCTAGATGAAACTGTTAGACCTACCCACCAGAACTGCCAGAATTCAGCATTCAACACTGGTTAACAGGTCAAACTTCATCTGTATCTAATTATATTGTATATATCACTGCACAACACGCGCGTAACCTCCAAAAATCATATTCAATATCCAAACATGGAAAATATTTTATATCACAAAGCAAATATTAATGTACTAACGGAGGAATGAGCTACTCCAAGTAATGAGACATCATACAGTTGATTAATATAAAATCACACTGGCTGACTATCATGGTGGATGGTGAAATTTCGAGTTGTTGCAAACATAAAAACCTCATGCTATGAAACTATATTTCAATCAATGTCAAATGGAAAATCTTTTTTCATACCTCAGAAAATATGGATGTACTAACAGAAACGAACTAAACCATGAACTGAGAAATCATACGGTTTATCTGAATGACTATCACAAGTGGAATGGTGAATTTTGAGTTATAACATGCATAACCACTGGACATGAAACATGTTATCCAACGTTATAACCTCTCCAACAACCTTGTGCCCCCACATAAACATAAAACTAATACGTACAATGTTTCTTTCCCAACTACCACAATGATGACTGACGAGATGAACCTAGAGATGGCCCTCATCCTGCAAGGAGCCGCCATCCACCGATCCTGTAACTGGACCCGGTTCTTCCTCACATCCTGCAAGGAACCATCTCCTACCCTGGTCCAACTCAGCATCTCCATCTCCTGCTAATCCTGCCAGCATCTCCATCTCCCGTCCACCCTGCCAGCATCTCCATCCCTGCTCATCTTGCACTCACCCTGGACCTGGTCCATCCCATCACGCAAGAAGTCATCTCCCACCACCATCCCAGTCAATTACCAACATCACGGTAATAAGACAAGAGGAAAACCTCCTCAGAAAGGTGACGCTCGGGCACTTTTTTCCTCGAAGATTGAAAGATCTGAAACTGGGATCAATGTGTTACATAGCAAAAAAAACCCAAGTTTTTTTTCCTCGAGCGTAAGGGAGTGATATGTAGGAACACATTCCTACATATACAGAGAAATACATACCTAAATACGTATGATGAAATTCCCCCATGTGAACGACACACGAAAGTTACATGATAGCCATGTTGTTTGCTGGTTTCCAAGGCGATATCACTCTTTGCACACGAGAGTCTCAATATACGACGCCAAAGAATCCTACGATTGTAAATAGTGGAAGACTCCTTGATACACACGCGTGCCGTGTGCAACGAGGACGCCCCTCGTTTATCTCTTAATAGACGAGCCTCGATCTATTGTTACGTCGTCACGCTCGTCGCTTGTCATTGTTTTGCTTATAGCTACAGGCGACGAAGAATTCATTCGGCTGAAAACTCTTGAGGAGTTCACATCGATATCCGATAAGCTCTCACAAGAAGTTCAGCTCCACAGAAAAAATTTCCAAGTTGAAATTCGTGACAGAGCGATTTCACACGCCGAGCACTGAAGAAATTCTATTTTCGAAACCTGTGACTGAATTATTTTCCGAGTCCAGGAATTATTCTAAGTTGAAACTTGTGACAGAATTCTTGCAGTTTTGATATTTCTATTTCTTTCATGGTTACTACTATAGCCGACCATCCACCCTCTTCTTCCATAACTTAAGCCGATATTTTATTATGGCAAGATTTCCCTGGAAACTGGTAACAAACATGTAATCCAGCAATGTCTATATTGTGCCCCTCCATGAAGCCCATCTTTTCTCTTGAATCTGTAATTGACCGTTGTACGTTCTGCTCCCATATCTTAAATAACATAGTCTGTCTTTTTTTCTAAATTCTCCTGGCCATTATGTAGTCTGGGCAGTTACTATCTGTTGTCTTATGGTCATGTGGTAATCTCTTTCCTTTGAAATTGGTGATAACTGCTGTTCTAGTCCTATTTATACAGTCTACATATTTGTGGCCAGTCTCAGAACAATGATCACATATATTTTCTTTTTCTCTACTTACTTCTGCCAAATGGCCAAACCGCCTGCATCGAACACAACGTAATGGTATATTGCACTTACTTAACCGGTAGCTCTCCATCCCTATATAGATCCATTCTTTTCTTCATCAAGCACCTGTAAAAACACGAATCCAGCTCTATTATCCTGCCTGAGGCGTTCCCTTTCGTATTGTCACTTCTCGGGCAGTGGTAATGAAATCAGCATTGATTTCAATGTCTTCAAGATTTTGTTGTATATCGAAGATATTAGATTTCCGTCATTAGCTGTGTCACTTCACACGCCATGTATTATGAGCCTGGGTTTCCTCATCCTTGGTCATAAAAACTTGACCACTCATCTTCTGATATTTCGCTTTCTAATTTTTTCCACTTCTTTTTCCGTTTACCCAATGACAATTAATTTTTGATAATTCCTTCCTCTCATTCCATTTGTATTCACCGTAATATACTTCCTTTTCAGTATTTCTGAGAATGTTTCTTTGTCGATCTTCCCGTTTCTCTTTCATGCTTGATTGTCTCCAACAGTATTACATACTTTTTCTCCGTTTGTGGCCTTTATTTCACCATTATTCCAACACTTTCCTCTTCCCGACGTATTATTGTTTGCATTACATTTTGTTGGATCTCTTTAACCACTCCTACTACCATTTTTCCATGCGAGATCCGCCCTTCCTCAAATTTTTCATTTCCCTTCTCTATTGAATCTAGACGTTCCTGCACCATTCTATCCCACGCCTTTCTCTCCCTTTGCAATCTTTCCTATATTACATTCCATCTTTCATCCATGACCGCGATTATTTTTTCTTCCAGGCTCTCCACTGTTCTACGATCTATGAACTTTAAATTTGCATTTTCTAATTCTTCTCTCAGTGCTATCTTAAGTTCTTTCATATCCGTTATCTTTCCCATTAACACTATTCTTCCCTGTAGATTGTTATTTTCCTCTCATAACACTGCACTGTTTTCCATAACACCTTCACTCCATTCTTAAGTTGCTGCTGCATTTTTTCTGACACGTTTAAATTTCTCGCGATCAATGATTTCCTGCAGTGTTTCATAGACCTTTGTCTCCTCCGGCATACGTCTTGTTCTTGTCCACCTTTTCTATATTTATTTGTTCGCCTACTTGTCTTCTCATCCTCTTTCTTCGTTTCGCAGTAGTCATTCACTCTGTTAACACTACATGTTGATATATTACCATAATTTGTTTTTCAACGACTATAATTAGTTCCATTCCATCCATTTTTGCGTAATCTCATGGCTTTTGTATTCGTATTTCTTATTGGTCCACTGTCCCCCACTCTACGGCCTACTCAACACAACTTCCTAAATCTATTCGTTGAACTGTCTCTTTTAAATTATTTTGTTGGTTTTTTGTTTTTTTAATTTTAATTCATATTTTCCTTCCCATACCTATCATTTGCCTTGCAACACTCGTCCATATACTATTTGTTTGATTCAATTTCATCCAACCGTATAGAAGTTATAGCCGATTTACGGAAAATATAAATATCTCTCGCACGTGTAATTCGTCAATTACTTCCGCCCTACTGGCAGTACCCACTCCTAATTTGACAGTAAGATACTGATTACAGACCTTCATCCACCCACCATATTAAAGCCGGATCCCCCGACACATTAATGCCCGAGGGGCAGAAAAGGTTATTTCCATGTATATTGTTCCGCTCGTACATAAAGCCAGCGCCAACACCGTCCTCTATATATAAAATCCATGGTATTGTTGAATAAATAATACGTAGTATATGGTGGGTTCCTCCGTGCATCACGGAATAAAGAATTTTATGCTTATTTGTATTCCGTTCTTATGATGGCCGTTTCTTTAATCTCACGCGTATATACTGTGTTTAGCGAAATATGAGCAGGGTTTTTTCACAAAGTAGTTTCCATATGCTAGTTGACACCTTTACCTGACGTCTGTATGCTGCAGGGTGTGTAATTTCCTTGTATTTTGCATTTACTTGTGCTTACATATGTGTCAATAGCATCTTAATATTTCATCGAATCTTTATAGCCACTATCAGCATCGCCTTGAAATCTTCCCAAGATGTTTGCAAATCTGTTATTTATCCACTTACCTCATTATTTTCAGTTTAGCGGGAACTTAGTCATCAAAGTCACGTAACTACGAATTTCTATCGTGTTTTTTTCTTATTTTGATTTATTATTTGGGCTCTACTTAACCGAATTGTCCCTAATTTCGTAAGTACGCTCTGTAAAGTATACTCTTACATCTAGTATATAAATCTGGCAACCAACTTCTAGTTTAATCATAAAATCAAGAAGAGTGGTACAGACCTCGTAATCACACATCCCGTCACAAGCATGGCCCCTCAGTTTCCTTTTCCGGACCATCAATTTCTTGAGTCAATATTACCGCAATTGCCAGGTCACTGCTATCGACTTGTAGAAAAATTTCCTTATAATTTGGATGCGCCTAACAACACAAATGTAGAACACCGCCTTTATATCTGCTAAATATATTCGCATCAGTTTCCGTAAATTTTTGTTCCTTTGTTAGCAAGTAAAGAAGTGGGGAATACGTTAAGGAATACGCTGGACAAAATCTTGCGTAATGGTAACATGTACTGAGATACAATACAGTAAATGGGAACTAAGGCTCCATAATACATCAAACAACGGTACATTAAGTAGTATATAACCTTATAAATCACACAAAAGTGATAAGAAACAATACTGGTACAAGGAGTGGGATACAAAAATTCGAATTTCACTCATGAAAAGACTCATCACGCTGGTTCGGCTGCTTGGAGAAGTTAGGTGCTGTCCTGTTGTTGGTAGTAAATAAAAAATAAGTTCAGATTTCCCCAAATAGCAGCCATGAGAAGTGAATTCCTTGTTGAGATGTTGCACCGCTTGGCGACCAGCTCCATGGCCAGCCGTAACCAAACATCGATGTCACTTTAAAACGAATCAGATGTTCGGTGAATACATGTATGAAGTATTTTGGAAGAGTTGTTCCAAAAATTACGCCGTATGATACGTTGAGATTTTACATGAGCGAGAATACTCATGGACTAGAGAACATGACGAAGAATAGCGAAGATGTTCAGTCTTACCACCTTGCTGTTGTAACCCAGAGTGACGAGCACTGGGTCGCTCAGTTTCTAAGGTAATCATATAATCTATCTTAGTATACATCGACGGTGCTTGAAGCTTATTAGCTGCGTGCTTTACGCACGAGTACAATTTCTTCCCAGCGCAATATACGTTTGGTTTCCTTGTTTTTCTACCCAGAAGGTCGCCCACGTGGCCTGTTTGGTAACTTAATAGGGTTGTTATTGTTATTATTATTATTATTATTACAGACGACTTGGTCTGTAACACGCTTCCGCTTCCGGGAAGGACGGTAGCAGGGGTAGCCTGCTATTGTCCCACTGTGAGGCAAGACAGCGAGCGCGTTCATGCCTTACGCTGGGACCGTATCGATACGCCCTGTACCGTCTTCTCCCGATAGCGCGCGCACACTGCGCGCGCTTTCCAATTTTGTGGTAAGTACACATTATGATTTCTGCATCACTAAGTGGGTTAGAACATATTTTTAACGAGGCGATTTTCCGAGCCCCGTAGTTCCTCATACTGCCCATGCATATAGAACGCGTTCATTAACGATATCTTAAAGTTGGGTCGTTCTGACTCATTCCAGTACAATATTAAGAATTTTTTCCTTAAATTGTGAAACAGTTTCAGGAAAGCCATCAAATGTGTCTATCCATGCCTTAGCATTGCCGGATATCATTTGGGTCATAAGTTTGCATGTACTTATCTGAAAATAATAATGATATAATGAAAAATAGTTTTCCACTGCTTTCATAAAATGAGCATGAATGGTCCTTTCTATCCTCAGGAAAGTTTAAATGCGCTGGGATTGCCACCACTCCTACATTTGAAAATCCTTTTCAATCAGGAACGTTACCTAGCCGGGTATGAACATCTTCTAGATTTTTAACTATCTTATAAAACTCTTAAGAAAATTCCTCCTAAACATTACAAAAATTCCCCTCTAATTCCTTATGGGATTTTTCATATTAATATCGCTAGCGAGTTATTTGACAAAAAACGTAATGTTTTCTCGTCGATTTTTGTATCCTGTTCCGCCAACTAGATGTCGTCTCCCGTACTTGTCTATCCAATTGTTTCACGACGTTCGCCTCGATAATGTCGACTACTCGAACAATTTCAGTATCTTTTGTCCTGTTCGTCGTATAATTTTTCCATTGTTCGGAACCTGTTAGATATAGTTTCGGAAACCGACTATCCTATTCATTTACCTTCCTATTTAACCTTTCCTCACTTTATTTTACTCGCTACTGCAGTAAACTCCTGTACGTAACTGCTCAGTGGATGGAAAGTATGAAGCGATCGTAGTTCAAATCTATTTTACGTTTTTTAGTCTTTGAGGTCAAAACGTCCTATATGCAAAATATATAACGCCCACTAAGATGTGGATTTCTTTATTGTATTTNCTCGTTTATCTCTCAATAGACGAGCCTCGCTCTAGTGTTACGTCGTCACGCTCGTCGCTTGTCATTGTTTTGCTTATAGCTACAGGCGACGAAGAATTCATTCGGCTGAAAACTCTTGAGGAGTTCACATCGATATCCGATAAGCTCTCACAAGAAGTTCAGCTCCACAGAAAAAATTTCCAAGTTGAAATTCGTGACAGAGCGATTTCACACGCCGAGCACTGAAGAAATTCTATTTTCGAAACCTGTGACTGAATTATTTTCCGAGTCCAGGAATTATTCTAAGTTGAAACTTGTGACAGAATTCTTGCAGTTTTGATATTTCTATTTCTTTCATGGTTACTACTATAGCCGACCATCCACCCTCTTCTTCCATAACTTAAGCCGATATTTTATTATGGCAAGATTTCCCTGGAAACTGGTAACAAACATGTAATCCAGCAATGTCTATATTGTGCCCCTCCATGAAGCCCATCTTTTCTCTTGAATCTGTAATTGACCGTTGTACGTTCTGCTCCCATATCTTAAATAACATAGTCTGTCTTTTTTTCTAAATTCTCCTGGCCATTATGTAGTCTGGGCAGTTACTATCTGTTGTCTTATGGTCATGTGGTAATCTCTTTCCTTTGAAATTGGTGATAACTGCTGTTCTAGTCCTATTTATACAGTCTACATATTTGTGGCCAGTCTCAGAACAATGATCACATATATTTTCTTTTTCTCTACTTACTTCTGCCAAATGGCCAAACCGCCTGCATCGAACACAACGTAATGGTATATTGCACTTACTTAACCGGTAGCTCTCCATCCCTATATAGATCCATTCTTTTCTTCATCAAGCACCTGTAAAAACACGAATCCAGCTCTATTATCCTGCCTGAGGCGTTCCCTTTCGTATTGTCACTTCTCGGGCAGTGGTAATGAAATCAGCATTGATTTCAATGTCTTCAAGATTTTGTTGTATATCGAAGATATTAGATTTCCGTCATTAGCTGTGTCACTTCACACGCCATGTATTATGAGCCTGGGTTTCCTCATCCTTGGTCATAAAAACTTGACCACTCATCTTCTGATATTTCGCTTTCTAATTTTTTCCACTTCTTTTTCCGTTTACCCAATGACAATTAATTTTTGATAATTCCTTCCTCTCATTCCATTTGTATTCACCGTAATATACTTCCTTTTCAGTATTTCTGAGAATGTTTCTTTGTCGATCTTCCCGTTTCTCTTTCATGCTTGATTGTCTCCAACAGTATTACATACTTTTTCTCCGTTTGTGGCCTTTATTTCACCATTATTCCAACACTTTCCTCTTCCCGACGTATTATTGTTTGCATTACATTTTGTTGGATCTCTTTAACCACTCCTACTACCATTTTTCCATGCGAGATCCGCCCTTCCTCAAATTTTTCATTTCCCTTCTCTATTGAATCTAGACGTTCCTGCACCATTCTATCCCACGCCTTTCTCTCCCTTTGCAATCTTTCCTATATTACATTCCATCTTTCATCCATGACCGCGATTATTTTTTCTTCCAGGCTCTCCACTGTTCTACGATCTATGAACTTTAAATTTGCATTTTCTAATTCTTCTCTCAGTGCTATCTTAAGTTCTTTCATATCCGTTATCTTTCCCATTAACACTATTCTTCCCTGTAGATTGTTATTTTCCTCTCATAACACTGCACTGTTTTCCATAACACCTTCACTCCATTCTTAAGTTGCTGCTGCATTTTTTCTGACACGTTTAAATTTCTCGCGATCAATGATTTCCTGCAGTGTTTCATAGACCTTTGTCTCCTCCGGCATACGTCTTGTTCTTGTCCACCTTTTCTATATTTATTTGTTCGCCTACTTGTCTTCTCATCCTCTTTCTTCGTTTCGCAGTAGTCATTCACTCTGTTAACACTACATGTTGATATATTACCATAATTTGTTTTTCAACGACTATAATTAGTTCCATTCCATCCATTTTTGCGTAATCTCATGGCTTTTGTATTCGTATTTCTTATTGGTCCACTGTCCCCCACTCTACGGCCTACTCAACACAACTTCCTAAATCTATTCGTTGAACTGTCTCTTTTAAATTATTTTGTTGGTTTTTTGTTTTTTTAATTTTAATTCATATTTTCCTTCCCATACCTATCATTTGCCTTGCAACACTCGTCCATATACTATTTGTTTGATTCAATTTCATCCAACCGTATAGAAGTTATAGCCGATTTACGGAAAATATAAATATCTCTCGCACGTGTAATTCGTCAATTACTTCCGCCCTACTGGCAGTACCCACTCCTAATTTGACAGTAAGATACTGATTACAGACCTTCATCCACCCACCATATTAAAGCCGGATCCCCCGACACATTAATGCCCGAGGGGCAGAAAAGGTTATTTCCATGTATATTGTTCCGCTCGTACATAAAGCCAGCGCCAACACCGTCCTCTATATATAAAATCCATGGTATTGTTGAATAAATAATACGTAGTATATGGTGGGTTCCTCCGTGCATCACGGAATAAAGAATTTTATGCTTATTTGTATTCCGTTCTTATGATGGCCGTTTCTTTAATCTCACGCGTATATACTGTGTTTAGCGAAATATGAGCAGGGTTTTTTCACAAAGTAGTTTCCATATGCTAGTTGACACCTTTACCTGACGTCTGTATGCTGCAGGGTGTGTAATTTCCTTGTATTTTGCATTTACTTGTGCTTACATATGTGTCAATAGCATCTTAATATTTCATCGAATCTTTATAGCCACTATCAGCATCGCCTTGAAATCTTCCCAAGATGTTTGCAAATCTGTTATTTATCCACTTACCTCATTATTTTCAGTTTAGCGGGAACTTAGTCATCAAAGTCACGTAACTACGAATTTCTATCGTGTTTTTTTCTTATTTTGATTTATTATTTGGGCTCTACTTAACCGAATTGTCCCTAATTTCGTAAGTACGCTCTGTAAAGTATACTCTTACATCTAGTATATAAATCTGGCAACCAACTTCTAGTTTAATCATAAAATCAAGAAGAGTGGTACAGACCTCGTAATCACACATCCCGTCACAAGCATGGCCCCTCAGTTTCCTTTTCCGGACCATCAATTTCTTGAGTCAATATTACCGCAATTGCCAGGTCACTGCTATCGACTTGTAGAAAAATTTCCTTATAATTTGGATGCGCCTAACAACACAAATGTAGAACACCGCCTTTATATCTGCTAAATATATTCGCATCAGTTTCCGTAAATTTTTGTTCCTTTGTTAGCAAGTAAAGAAGTGGGGAATACGTTAAGGAATACGCTGGACAAAATCTTGCGTAATGGTAACATGTACTGAGATACAATACAGTAAATGGGAACTAAGGCTCCATAATACATCAAACAACGGTACATTAAGTAGTATATAACCTTATAAATCACACAAAAGTGATAAGAAACAATACTGGTACAAGGAGTGGGATACAAAAATTCGAATTTCACTCATGAAAAGACTCATCACGCTGGTTCGGCTGCTTGGAGAAGTTAGGTGCTGTCCTGTTGTTGGTAGTAAATAAAAAATAAGTTCAGATTTCCCCAAATAGCAGCCATGAGAAGTGAATTCCTTGTTGAGATGTTGCACCGCTTGGCGACCAGCTCCATGGCCAGCCGTAACCAAACATCGATGTCACTTTAAAACGAATCAGATGTTCGGTGAATACATGTATGAAGTATTTTGGAAGAGTTGTTCCAAAAATTACGCCGTATGATACGTTGAGATTTTACATGAGCGAGAATACTCATGGACTAGAGAACATGACGAAGAATAGCGAAGATGTTCAGTCTTACCACCTTGCTGTTGTAACCCAGAGTGACGAGCACTGGGTCGCTCAGTTTCTAAGGTAATCATATAATCTATCTTAGTATACATCGACGGTGCTTGAAGCTTATTAGCTGCGTGCTTTACGCACGAGTACAATTTCTTCCCAGCGCAATATACGTTTGGTTTCCTTGTTTTTCTACCCAGAAGGTCGCCCACGTGGCCTGTTTGGTAACTTAATAGGGTTGTTATTGTTATTATTATTATTATTATTACAGACGACTTGGTCTGTAACACGCTTCCGCTTCCGGGAAGGACGGTAGCAGGGGTAGCCTGCTATTGTCCCACTGTGAGGCAAGACAGCGAGCGCGTTCATGCCTTACGCTGGGACCGTATCGATACGCCCTGTACCGTCTTCTCCCGATAGCGCGCGCACACTGCGCGCGCTTTCCAATTTTGTGGTAAGTACACATTATGATTTCTGCATCACTAAGTGGGTTAGAACATATTTTTAACGAGGCGATTTTCCGAGCCCCGTAGTTCCTCATACTGCCCATGCATATAGAACGCGTTCATTAACGATATCTTAAAGTTGGGTCGTTCTGACTCATTCCAGTACAATATTAAGAATTTTTTCCTTAAATTGTGAAACAGTTTCAGGAAAGCCATCAAATGTGTCTATCCATGCCTTAGCATTGCCGGATATCATTTGGGTCATAAGTTTGCATGTACTTATCTGAAAATAATAATGATATAATGAAAAATAGTTTTCCACTGCTTTCATAAAATGAGCATGAATGGTCCTTTCTATCCTCAGGAAAGTTTAAATGCGCTGGGATTGCCACCACTCCTACATTTGAAAATCCTTTTCAATCAGGAACGTTACCTAGCCGGGTATGAACATCTTCTAGATTTTTAACTATCTTATAAAACTCTTAAGAAAATTCCTCCTAAACATTACAAAAATTCCCCTCTAATTCCTTATGGGATTTTTCATATTAATATCGCTAGCGAGTTATTTGACAAAAAACGTAATGTTTTCTCGTCGATTTTTGTATCCTGTTCCGCCAACTAGATGTCGTCTCCCGTACTTGTCTATCCAATTGTTTCACGACGTTCGCCTCGATAATGTCGACTACTCGAACAATTTCAGTATCTTTTGTCCTGTTCGTCGTATAATTTTTCCATTGTTCGGAACCTGTTAGATATAGTTTCGGAAACCGACTATCCTATTCATTTACCTTCCTATTTAACCTTTCCTCACTTTATTTTACTCGCTACTGCAGTAAACTCCTGTACGTAACTGCTCAGTGGATGGAAAGTATGAAGCGATCGTAGTTCAAATCTATTTTACGTTTTTTAGTCTTTGAGGTCAAAACGTCCTATATGCAAAATATATAACGCCCACTAAGATGTGGATTTCTTTATTGTATTTCTTCAGCCCTTAAAAACGCAGTTTTGACCACTTTATAACGAGTCCAATCTGTTACGGATTGTAACCATCTAATGATTGAGTTGATCAAGGAGGACGCATAAGTTGTGTTATTTGCAATTTTCTCCCGTGCTTCGTCTTTTAAACATCCTAGAGCGCACCAGTAGCTTTCGGGTGTGGACCTGATGTATTTTCAACCATTACACGCTCTGCCTCCGACAACACGTGGTCGATAGGGTTGGGGTCAGGTGAACGTGGTGGTAGTGGAGAATTTCCCTTTCCTCCTACTCTGCAATTCATTACTGCGCCAATCGAGACGTCTGAACAGATTATCGTGCTGAAAAATGTTTTTCAGGATGCAATTGCCACACCGAAGGGATTGTAATATCTCACAATATACGGAGATACTGATACCCACCAAGATGATTCTTTGAAGAGCGCCAGCGTCCCGAGAACTTATCGAGCCCCAACACGCCACAAATACACGACCAGATCGTGCACACTCTCCAACTATGGCGGGTTCCCAGAGTTCGATATTCGCGTACAGGTCCGACATTTGCAGAGGAAAAACCACTTTCATGTGAGAAACTGGTGTTTTACCTATTACGATTCATGATTTTCTCAACAAATTCCAATGGATATTCTTTTCTTCGGAAAGTACCTCCATCTATGCTCTCTTAGATTGAAGCCCAAGATCTGTCAGTTCTCGGTCAATCAGGAAAATTAGACAGGCGTCTCAAGTGTTCTGAAGAGTTGAAAAGATGTCCTCTAGCCTGGTTTACCAAAACGTCGTCCCGGTCGTCGGTAAACATTCAGCACAACTCAGTGCTGGAACGCCTTCAAACATCTCCTGTTTTACGACACTGCCGAACCAACTAGCATGCAATTCTACGATTTACTCCGTTTTGCCTATTAGCTGACGAAGCACTGAGATTAGCACTTTCCACCAACGCGATCACTCGTTTCTAAGTTAAGGTTGCTTTCCTGTAATGTGAAGGAGACAGTACGAGCTCTTTATTTCCTTTCGTAAATTCTCCAACTGGAGGTATTTAGGCAGTCATTCTGACGCATCATGCACCCCGGAGGATCCGAACTTGGAACCTTAGAGATCTCGTCCACGTACACATGGCAGCACACTTAGAGAGGCAGTAGTCTTGAAAGTGACGCATGACGGGGCCTCCGCACAGGGAGTCCACCAATATGTTTACCTACCTCCACTTCCATAGACTCTTCCTTCTTTCGCCTATTTGCGTCAGGGGAGCCATCAGAAACAATAGCCACCCTGATCCCCTTCTTCGCGATCCTGGCATTCTCTACTTCAGCTGTTTGGTGGCTTACCGTTTCTAGTCAGACGTCGTCCCCGAAAGGAACAGTTTTCCGCCCTTGTTCTTTGTGTACTCGGACTTCCCAACCCCGGTATCTGACCTGGACACGAGAACCTTATTCGTGGGTCCAGAGTGTCTTTCTCTCGGGGGTCCCGGGCTTCCGGGTTTCCAGGGTTGGCTCCTTTGGAAATCTTGACCCGAGCCGCCGCTGTCCTCCTTCTTTTCTGCGCTCCCGAACGGTTTATCTTTGTCAAGTTGAGGTTGCCCACATCTACAATGAACCCCCTCTCAGTTGGTGATGGAGAATCCGAATGAGCCTCGGAAAAGTTGTTTCATCTTTGGTGACGGATCAAACAACTTCTTCCTCTTTTCTGTATATCGAACGTAGGGTATAAAGTTAAAAGACTCTCTATTTTTTTCCTTCTCCCATCTTAGCTGCCAACTGTAATAACCAATTCTCAATCTTCACTTTATATTGATCTTCTGTTATCACCTCCCTCTATCTGTACCAAAGATAATTTCATTTGCTCTAGGTATATGTCGAGAGGCATTCCACCCAGGAGCACTTCCACTGCTGGAGTTGTCGCATAACAATTGTCTAACTTCGTAGACATTCTTTGGATCTTCTGTAATATTTTTAAAATAGAAACATAGTTAATTAGAGGTAGTGATTCCCAATTACCCTGACGCAACATTCTCCTGCCTATATTTCTTTTGTGTATTCAACTTTCAGCTGTCCACATTGTATTTGCTACATTTTTTCTATGAAGTGCTCTGTGTATCGTCAATAACCACTCCACTCCTGAATTCTTTTAACTTTCTTACAATTTTTCATTTTCCTTAACAATATAATGGGGTTTCGTCTATTCTTGCTATTCAAACCAAATATCGCCTCAGTTTTCTCCCCTGACATTTGTTGATCTTTTGCTTTCATAACTGGGTTACATGCTCCATTAATATTTCCTCTTTCGTCCATCTCGTTTCTTCAGTTTCCTTTACAAAACAGGACGAAGTGCTCCGCATAGGCGACTCTCTTTCAAACTTTTCTTAATTTTGTAATAAGTAATTGAGTAAAATACTCCAAAATACAGGTCATGATGACGAACCATTGGGACACCAATTCAGGGTTTTAAATAACTGCTTTTTCGCACCAAAATCCAAAATCATCCATCTATTTACAAAATAAGTCCTCAATCTGCATTACATTGTTTACAGAGTTTATTTTTCTGAGACATTCCTTGGTTTTTCAGAGATCTTTTCTGACATCTGGCATGTTGTTGCACTTGCGACGTAAGTCAGTCGTGAGAGTTTTATTATTATTATCATTATTCTTATTATTATTAATATGGTATTTTCGAACTATGTAGCAAATGTCAATGCTAACTGATTTCTACATATTGGTCAGTGTATTTGCTGCTCGTAGTATTTCCAAACGGCGTTTTGTGGGTTTTGGTATAATTCCTGTGATTATGGAACGAATAAAAACTGTAGGTCGAATAAAAACTTTCTACACTTTCCAGAGTTTCTTGAGCTGATCAGCCAAGTCCTTGTATTTGCTAATTTTTAAACACTAAGTTCTGCCAATATTGTGAGTCAATGAGATGGCAACATCAATTAAATGAATTTCCTTCTTATTTCGGTCTAGGAGCATAATGTCAGAGCGGTTTGCTGGAATGTTTATGTCCGTTCTAATTTCTCTGTCCCAGTGCATTTCCAATTTTTATTTTCAGTGGCAGGTGGAGGTTCATATTTGTAGTAGGGAGTGTCTGCTATGTTTTATGAAAGATGATGGAGAAGAATTTTTGCTACATTGTTGCACCTTTTGGTGTAATCTAGGTTTGCAAGAAGCCGACATGAACCTGTGATGTGCTCTATAGTTTCTGATGTGTCTTTGCATTTCCAGCACTTATCATCGATTTCTTCATTTTGGATAAATTTTCGATAAGTCTTGGTATTACTCTATCCTGAATAGCTATCATGAATCCTGTTGTTTCTAGAAATAGGTTTCCCTTTTTGAGCCACAAATGTGTTGCCTCTCGGTCAGCGTTGTCGTTTTCCATGTAGTTAGCATAAGTCCCATGCAGCGTCTTTGGTCTCCAGTCTGTTTTTTTGTCATCTACGAATTTACATAGAAGGGAATAACTGGAATCTGATAGATGCCAAGGTTTTACATTCATATCAGCTTTACAGATGACTCTAAACATAGAATGAAATTTTTATCATAGAAATACAGCCTCAGACTATTAATTTGTTTGTTGTGGAGACGTATATCAAGAATCCCCAATCCTTCATACGATGTAGGGAGGGTGATCCGTTCTATTTGCTGCTTTGGGATGTCTCATGCGATTGTCTGTCAGTTGTGTTCTGATTAACCGTGATTTTCTTCTAAATCTGTATTTGACCATTTTTAGGCCGAAGGAATAAACCAGTAATGGTACTGCAAAAGTATTGATGACTTTTACTTTGTTTCTGCTGTACAGGTGAGTTCTGAGAATGCTCTTGTTCTCTAGCATAGATTCTGTTTCAAAATATTTTGTCGGCAATGTGATAATCCCTTTGCAGCTGCTGTATTCCATGATATTTGTACCAGTTAGATTCATCCAAATCTTCAATTATGTCGCAAGGGGTTACACTATATCCTTCATAGGAGGCTATTTTACCTTTTTCGTGATGAGTGAACTTTCATTGCTGAATCGAGAGATAATATCAAGGATTTTGTGAAGTTTGACGCTTAACTTGGCTTATATCTTTGTCATCCATATATAGTAAAGGGTTGATCGTATAGTTATCCTTCGTTTTTGTGGTGATTTTATATTCATATTGTATATTGTGGAGTGCCTTACTCTGTGGGTTCATTGTCATGCAGAACCACAGTGCACTCAATGAGTCCCCACGTTTAATTTGAACGGATCTTGAAATAAGTTCTGTTATCAGTAGAAAGGTGTAGAACATTCCTCCATTTCTTCACCATATGGCAAAAGAAATTTTATACATTTCGGACTATTTTATAAATGCCTAAAATATCCTGCTGATATGTGTGTGGTATAGAGTCAATGGCGGTGGTGCTTTGGGATCACCGATATCTAGGTCATTAAAGCCGTCAGGATGTGTTTGCATTCTTTCGTTGTATATACGTAATATATCTGCATTTAAATAATTACACTATTCGTACTTTAATAGAAATTGTTCTGATCATGAATCAATGAGTTTGATTCATCGGCTTCATTAAGTTATTCAGTGATGAATGTGGATGTAGTAGAATTCTGCCAGTATATAGCATATTAACAAATTCATTATTCTTTTTCAAAATAAATAAAAAGTACTGATAATTTTTTTTATTTATGAAAATATTATGGAGGTTCTTTAACTGCTAAATCTTGTTTTTGAAAGGTAACTTTTTTTGGAAATATTCCTTTTTCTTTCGACATACTAAATCTATTGCCAAAAATGAGATGTCATAACAAACATAATTTTCTTGACTTTGGAAGGATAATAATCTTTCTTTCTAATTATGAACTATTTTTGTTATCATGTGTTTTAAAATACAAATTGAATTCGAATTGTGGTAATTTCCTATACTTCCACCCATGTGTCGCGTCTGATCACGGGATGGTTCGATGAGGAATGCAGTTAATACATAACAGGCCTCACAGGTGACGCTACTCAGATTTGCTATGACATATTCAATAAAATATGATAGTCCACAGATTGCAAATTGTAACTCTTTTTGGATCAAAAAGAAGTAAATTGCGTCTATTTACCTTAAAAACAAAGTACAGAATAATCGTTGTGTAAGTCATTTTCTGCTTTCGCGATATCGTGAGCTCAATAATTGATACTCTAATGTTAATATGTCTGAGAAATATCCGCATGATCAAACTAGTGGTAACTAAATAAGGTGACCTCTCCATTTTCATGGCTTTTAAGCGAGAACTCTTTCATGGGAATATTCGACATTGCTAGGCTAAATAGATACGGTAAACAATACGAACGATATTTATAGTAATATACGAAATACATAAAGAATGTACATGTAGAAGAACTAATACGACACTAATGAAACAATTTCGAAAGGAGCAGAAATCGAAAGTATATTTTCACTCCGTAGAAATTATAGAATAATGGTAAAAATAGATAAGTATCAATTATTTATAGTCAAAATAGAACGGCAGATGTAATACATTATAGCAGAAAAATAATACAGCTGATGTAGATGTAAGCAACGTTCTGAGATAAATTCAATTTTTATTTATTCTATGGTAAGTTTTTCTTGTGTTATTTACAGTATCGTTTTTATCCCGATGCTGAATATTGCGACAAAAAGATATGGCTCCAACACAATAATAATGGGCCGGATTATTTAGTTATCTAATATTGAAAAAGAAACGACTTTCGCTGACCTTAGTTTGTAACCCGGTCATTCACAAAATTATTTCGTTTTTCAGATCACAGAGATATTCAACTTACATGAATTTTCTGACAAAACAGAAATATATAAAACGAAAACTACGTAAAATAAGTCATTCAACGGAAGTATAAGCAAAATATTGTATTTAGCATGGAAATTGAACAACAACAACAATAATAATAATAATAATAATAATAATAATAATAATAATAATCCACTGCCTCCGTCAAATATTACCAAGAGCTGTTTATATTTTTATAATTATAATTTGTATGCATGGTATCTTACGTGGACATCGAAACGAAAAAGCTGTGTCAACAAAACACGTCATTGAAGAAGTTGCTCGTGACTGAATATTGTGTTTCTTCATTGATTGAATATCTCACGGAAATGTACAAACCAAGAATGCGCTTCCACCTAACCAGGAGTCGAGTGAAGGAACCAGAAAGAAAAAAATCTCAAATGGTGGTAAAATAGTCAATGCTAATGTTGCGTCACCCAACCATGAACGCTGGGCTCGCACTTTTCGTTCCGGAAAAGGGGGAAGAACTGCATGAAATTTAGTTCGAGGTTGGAAAGTGTGGGCGGCCTTGAACCAAGGAGTAGAAGCGTGTTGGAAAGTATTGGGGGTGTGAGGCGGTGGGCGTGAGCCGGATGCGGTCCTTGGCGTGTCATTCGCATGGAAAGCGCTACGCTATTGCCACACTCGCGTGGACATCAGGGCTGCATTCCACATATGACACAACACTACTTGTCATTCTCTTCCTTCCTTATGCAGGTTCGAATGAATCCGTCCGTTCTCTTGCCATTCCGAGGGAAGTCAAGTTTCCAATATATTGATCCCTTTTCTGATTCTTAAACAACATTAACGTCCATACAAATATACGTCTATATTATTTTGACTAGGATGGGTTAGAAGTCTATCGCCACAGAAATTACGTATTATGTATTAAGATGACGTAATACACATCTATGATACCCATTTATTCACAAAATGTGGTAGCTATTAGAGTCAAAACACTTCTGCATACGAACAACCATGCTCCAAGAATGGTTAAACACCAAGTCAGGTGTGAGAGAATGACAATCAGTTTCGATTCCTTCTCGCATATGATTTCTATCTCTGATCTTCACGGAATTTGTAATCTCAGTATACGCAAAGATACTACGAATCCACTTGGATGTAACCTGGAGCTCGTGGAGCCCATTTCCCGTATCCCCTACAGTCAATCCACTATGGCCCCAGCGTTGGCGCAGGTCGTAGTGTTGTAGCTCATCACCAAGTCATCCCGGGTTCGATTCCCGATGGGGCTAGAAAATTTGTAGCTTTTCACATTAATGTCCCAGTTCATATAGCTGAGACTACTGTAAAGCAAACCTTCCTTCCTCTACCCAGCTCCTCCTAGTATCAATAACTCTATTACCAACTATTTTTACTAACCCCTCCACGTGGGCCAAGTTATTGGTAAACCCAACTAAGCGGTCCACCTACTAACAATAGCCTACCACCCAACTCCTAACTCCTATCGCTCCACGTAGATAAGCTTCAACAGCGCGCTACATTTCCCATTTAATAATACAACAATATAAAAAATCCACTATGAACCCATTCCACGTGAAATCAACAGTTTTAATAGATTTTCTTACATGATCATCTCAGATTTTCATGAGGAGAGACAAAATCTTCGGGTTGATTAACAGAGAAATAACAAAGAATCGCAGCACCCACACCCTGCTTCTAAAATCGATGAATTCTCTTCAGGATCTAAAATTCGTATTCGAGACTCTGTTAGAGATTCTCTAAAAATAAAAGAAAAGACAAATGAGCAGAAGAAATCAATTTGATTGCCAAAACGTAAAGAAAATTAAATCTAAGTGAATGAGTTTCATTTACCTTGGTTGGGTAGCACATTCAGTGAAATAACTTCAGTCATTAAAGATTCCGTGAGCAAGGTCACTTTCGGATCTAACACCATATCTGGTAAGGGTTAACTGTGCTGTCTGCGCTTAGTTTCCTTTTCTCGCTGTCTCTGTTTCATGTTCATCCAGAGACTCTTAAGATGCTTACTGGTAGCCTATATTAGTTACAATGGATTTAAAGCACATGGAATGGGAAATATAATCAGAAATAAACAATTAATAAAAAGACTAAAAAGTCCTTACCTTTTGATTGATCATTGGACTAGTGTTATAGGTCCATTCCATTTTCTGCCCCGCTATTCCTTTCTCTTTCGATGTGGCTCCATTAACTTTCTTGTTTTCTACTATGTGCTAATAATACGTTCATATTCAGTTTTTCTTCTTCGTTCTCTCTATCACAACAAATCAATCACACGCACAAACAAATCTACTACACACAAACTGATCTACTACACACACACACACAAATCACTGTCACACACGCGTAAAATCATAAAACCAACTAATTAGCGACAAAAAAACTATTTGTACCTTGTATTTAATAAAGAAAATAAAAAAATAAGTTGTTAGTATTTTTTGTACTGTAATCTACCTTTATTTGTAATTTTAAAAAAGTCACTAACTTTGAAGGTAATGCGCAACGGGAAGATGTTGATGGATTTCCGTAATATTGAAACATTATTTTCTGTGGTTCTGATACATGAGAATTTGAACTATTACATTCCAGAAGAGGCTATTTAAAATTTTTTAAACATTATCGTAAAAATGTGATTTTTTTCAAATTTTAGCAATCTTAGAGCACATGCGCGACCGGAAGCTATAAACCGATTTTATTTCTTTTTTTACCCCTTGTTAGTCTCCCTAATTCGCAACTTTTCCGCGGTATTATGACTTGAAAATTTTTTTTTGAATAATATCGGCCCACCCTAATGTACACAAAATATGCGCACGAAAAATGCGCACGAACTATGTGCACTTTCAAGGAAAACCGCAAAAACACAACCTCGCTCAAGAACTGGGAAAATCGAAAGAGCAACCGATCGGATTTCAGCATGCGTTTAAGACTTCGCGAAACAATGTGTATCTCAACAATATCAAAACATACTGACAGATAAAAATGAAAATCGATTCTGTAATCATCTCTCAAGACTTGTTTTTGCCGAGTAAACGTTGACTCACTTGTGTTCCGTGAAATAAGCCGGAATGGATTTTTTATTCTCAACCGATTCGAACGATATCAGTCTTAAATAAAAGGTCTGACTTTCCTCTATTTTACTCCGACAATTTCATGATTTGCTCACCCTTAATTTAACAGTTATTCAATGAAAATATTTTTTTAACTTTCCATATATATATATATATATATATATATATATATATATATATATATATATATATATATATATATATATATATATATATATGAGAGAGAGAGTAGTGTAATCGATAGCGTGCTTGTCTGCCACGCAAAGAGATGAAATTATGATCTACAAGAAACTACACTAAAGAAGAAGTATTTTCAAATTGAAATTAATAATTTCATGAAAGTTTTTCAGAATATTGTACATAAAAGTATTACTATAAGTTTTAATAATTGTGATCTTTTTCACACACTAATCTCCTTTTCAGCCAGCATATGTATTGTAGTTTGGTATTGTCTAGTCCCATCTACATTGCTTCTTGCGATTGAAGCAGATTCTGATGGAATCAAATTATATTCGTCTTTGTTAATTTATCTTTGGTAATTAACAACTACATATTTCAACTTCAACTTTGAAAATTCACTTATTAGTCTTTGTAATTTCTTCAACTCATGGAACACTTGCAATTTCCTTATCTGCTGTCGATACAATAATATTTAACCATTGTTTCGAAGTTAGAAGAGAAGGATACGAAACGTACCGATCACAACAAATTTCAAGAATAAACTGACTTATTCTTTTAAAATTTTTATGACAGCAGGTGATTATTATCTTACCGGTCACATGAAATTATTACAAATTTGAACACCTGCCTGGGTAGCTGCTCTTTACATAGGTCAAACTGTTTCATAATGTGACGAATATATTGATACTGTAAATTTCAAAAAATAGATTTTTAATGGCAGTAAGATTTACTTTTACAAGTTGCAGTTGTAATTTAATATTTAATAATATTAAAATTAAATTTAAAGAATTATATTAATGTTTTTATTAACAACATTCTGAAATAATTATTTCTTTAAGAAATGATTAAGTATAAAGTATATTAAGTAAATAGTAGGCTGTAGTACGCTTTTGATTACGCAACTGCGCCATGAAAAATTTGATAGCTGTTCTTCTCGAAATTGGTTGGTTATTGTGCTTTCTTTCTTTGACAATCAATGACCCTTAGGGGGTGCTACAATCTTATGAAGTCCCACCCCGAAATCAATTTCCCAAGTCGCGACCTCCCCTTGTGAGATACAGACCGACCGAAAGCGTAATTACCTCTCTCTAATAATCATGTATCATCTCTAATATAGAGATATTTCGATTTATGAAAAAGCTCTGAATATACATGATATACCTTTTTATACTTTTATGATATGTTTTCGTCGGAGTTTCGTTTCAATTCAAAAGCATCTCGTGAATTTTTCATTTAAAATGTGATGTCAGATTTTTCTTTAGATTCTGGTATTTTTTTCTTGTTCCCGATAACTTTGCCGACGTGTTACCAAAATATTATCTATTTTGTCGATAATGTTTGGGAAGCTTTTGTCTGCGTAGCTGCTTTTCTCCTCACAAGTTGTTTTTACTCCTTTTTTCTTCGATAAATTACATTTCTTCCTTAACATTTTATCACTATTCTGAGCATATTTAGTCGTTTAGAAAGACATTGAAGTTCAACTTCCGCAGCGAACACGATTTTTATTGAGAATTCGGGTATTGACACAAACTTGAATTCAGCAAAACAAATTGCTCTTTGGCAATATTTGAGCGGATTACATTTTGCTGCGAGATTTGGGCATTACTGCCATTAGGTAATCGATGATTACCTTTAGATCGTTCTATTTTCGAGAGTTTTGATTGAATGAAAAGAATAGGTATCTCTTCAATAATGAAAAACTGAATCACAGTACTCTTAAACTACAATATATCCTATCTCTCTGGTTGTTTCCTTCGCAAAATTAGATTGTGTGAATAATTAGGAACGGTCCGATTTCGAATGCATTTGAATGAAATGTTCACGAATTTGATCATTATCGAATTTAATCCGCTCTGGCCACCTCTGAAAATGAATAGATACTGCAATTTCAACAGCAAACATCCCACAATCAGAGGAATTTGTTTTTTGTCAAACAAACTATACCACAACAGGGCATGATGGTGCCCAAGGGGTTCGTGAAGGGTGGAGCTCCGCAATTACTTGATCTCGGCACTAAGATGAGGAGATGTGGTCAGCATCTCGCTCCGACCGGTTGGACTCCAGAATAGACCCTGGTACTCATTTTACAGCAGGCTGAGTAGGTCTGAGAGTCAGTCTAGATGTTGAAGTGTTTGTTGTTGGATTTTTGGGAAATATACGCAAGCACCCTAGCCTTGTAATTAGGATACAATTATTCAAGGTAACGCCGATGATCAGGGTGTAATTTGTTACGATGAAAGGAGTCTAATACGAAGATTGACTTAATACGACACACGTACATATCCTGTAATATGTACATACAGTGACTATCTCCTTCCCAATTCATTTTTGATAAATGCTTGGTGTCGCTATGCAGTATTTATATACGGTGTTCTGGAGAAACTGATTAGATACGACCAAGCGATTTGAGCAGATGGGATCCCCTGGGGTGAAATTCAGAATTTTTTTACATATGGTTAAAATGTAATACATCGGATGCTTGGATCCACGACCCTCGCTTAATTCGTTGGATATCCTCATCAGGAAAACGCCATTCACTCTTTGATGTCTGTACAGTATTCGCTGCTCTGCTAAATCTTGACGCTTTTGTTTTCTTTCCCTTCACCGTTAGCCCACAATGATCCGTTCACACTGTTAGAATTGTCTGTAATTTTACTACATGACAACAGAAAAAATAACCGTAATTTAAAAAATGCTGTAATTTAAAAAAAAATTAAACTTGGCAATTTTATTGTGAAAGTACAGTATTACAACATATTGTAATATACCATATTGAACTCATGAGAGTTCTTCGCTAACTCTTGTTATTGCTATTATATAAATTATTCTGACAACTATATTGAAAAATGTTGTGAATAAAATTTAGTGAAGGTTTCTTCGTGACGAAATGTTGAAATGCTGCCACACTGCCTCACTCATGTAGCGTGATAAATAAATAATTCCACAGATACATAGCTCAATGAAATACTATTATCCTTCAACAGGTCTTAAAAGAAAAACCTGTGTATTTGCTTTCGCGAGAAACTGGTGAAAATTAAAAGTATCCTGCGGTCTTATCTAGAATGTTTCGCCCGATTTCAAAAACTCTTGAGAAACATCCACCACAGGTTATAGCTTTGTGTAGGCAAAAATCCCCACGGAGGTACGTGTATCTACGTTCGTAATGATATTTTATCTTCTCCACTGACAGGCTACGAGAACTTCTGCGTAGATAGTGTGTTGGAATTTTCTGCAGTTAATCTGACAAACATCGGTATTGTTGTTTTGTGTATTTATAGACCTCCTCAATCAGATTTTGACATATTCTTTCGGAACTTCGAAATTGTTTTAAAACATATCACATAAATCTACTAAATCTATCGTTATATGTGGCGATTTCAACATCGATTTCCTGAGTACATCCGACTCTGCACATTCACCAGTTAATCGATTCAAGAATCTTATCGACTCCTTCAACCTTATTACTACGATAAACGACCCCACTCGCCTCTCCGGCTCATCTCAAACATTGCTAGATCAAATTATAGTCAACAATGGAATCTCG
>NNCF01127929.1:854-12840 GCA_002313205.1 Laupala kohalensis | reverse complement strand
AAATAAATCCATATTCGTAAATTATTTGCGTGAAGAAACATGGAAAGATGTTTACAATTGCCAAAACACCGACGACAAATTCAATGTATTTATCTCAATATTCCTAAAACATTACAACTCTAGTTTTCCCATAAAATGCAAGTTAATTAACACAAAAAAATACAATAGATTGATCACCCAAGGAATAAGGATTTCTTCAAAAAACAAACGCCGTTTGTATTATCTTTAAAAACGCTATAAACAACCACACGAATTCCATAATTATTTTCGTAAATATAAGACTATTCTTCGAAAAGTAGTCTATGCAGCTAAAGTAATGGAAAACGACAGGCATATACTAAAATCGAACAACCGGATGAAAGCCATGTGGAATATTGTTAACAATTACACGTCAACTTCTGAAAATCGCGAAGAAAATGTTTCTTTACTAAACGATGGCAAGATCGTGTCAAATCCTCAGGACATCGCAAGTTTGTTTAATTCTCACTTCTCAGAAGTTGGTAAAATAACGAACTCAATATATCCAAATCAATGTCCTCCAATTATTACCACCCACATACCCAATTCTATGTTCACTTCCGAAACTAACGCCAGTGAAGTCATGGGAATCATCAGCTCCTTAAAAAACAAATTTTCACGAGGCATGGATGATATACCTGAGTTTGTTGTTAAATCTTCGTCCCACGCTATATTAAATCCACTCGTAAATATTTTTAATAGTTCTTTATCGGAAGGGGTGTTTCCCAATATATTTAAGAGAGCTAAAGTGAAACCTTTACACAAGAAAGGAAACAAACTTAATATTGGAAATTACCGACCAATATCTCTACTACCCACTTTCTCAAACCCTAGAAAAATTGTTCCATAAGCGTCTTCTAGATTTTTTATCAAAAAATAGAACATTCTCTCTGACGATCAACACGGTTTTAGGAAATCCTTTTCCACTACAAGCGCCATATTTTCCTTCTTAAACGATGTTACCACATCTCTTGACCGTGCAGAAAATCCTCAGGGTGTTTTTCTTGACTTATCCAATGCTTTCGATGTCATCGATCACGAAATTCTCCTTTCCAAATTGCAGTCTTTAGGCATTCGTGGACTTCCACACCAATGGCTAACTTCTTATTTAAAATATAGATATAAACAGGTCGAAATATCCTATGCTAAAAATAAAATAATTCAGCGTTGTCTTTCAGAAACAAAGCCACTTACTTGCGGAGTACCCCAAGGATCAATTCTCGGCCCTATACTCTTTTTATTGTATGTGAACGACATGTCATCATCCACATCAGATTGCAAAATGGTTCTTTTTGCTGATGACACTAATTTACTATGTAAACACGCCAATGCTCAAAAAGTTTTGTCTAACCTTTCGACTTGGTTCCATGCAAATCGTCTCATTGTAAACACTGACAAAACAGTCTCTATGTCATTTCACAATAGTAATACAAAATCGTTACCCCAGGTTTGTCTTTCTTTAAACGGAACACAATTAAAAACTGTTACAAATACAAAATTCTTAGGTCTCCATATTCAAGACAACCTCAAATGGAATTGTCACATTGACAATCTTAATTCCCAATTAAGCAAATTGTGTTACGCATTCCGAATCTTAGTTAACGCAGTTAGTCCACGTATTTCCCGTTGCGTATATTTTGCAAACGTTTACTCCCATTTACGTTACGGCATTACCTTCTGGGGTAATTCCGGTCAGAGTATTCAAACTTTCAGAATTCAGAAGAGGATTGTTCGGATAATTTGTAAATCTCACCCCCGAAACCTTTGTAAACCTTTATTCAAGGAATTAAATATCCTGCATTTATATTTATGAAACGGTCTTATTTGTTTAGACCGAATTACTGAAGTGCCACCCTTGCTTTATTCGAAACAATCTCGTTCACGAACACAATACTCGCAATAGGAATAATATTCATCGGCCTAGAGTTGTCAACCACTCTTTGCCAAAAAGGACCTTATCATTCGGGAATCGTTCTATATAATTCCCTGACCCAGAATATAAAAGATATTATGAAATTGAATATCTTCAAATCCGCGGTTAAAAACTACCTCCTGCACCAGTGCTTCTACACTGTAAAAGAATTCATTGATTTTAATAAAAGTTAAATCCGTCTTGTACTTTATCACGCCATTGTTGTAGCACTTTTTAAATACCTTATAACAATTTCAAAAACTATTTTCTTGCATGGTTGTGTTGCCGTATGGTTCATGTTAATTTACTTTTATGTGTACTCAACTTTGGCACGGTTGTGTACATTAATTCTGTAGCCCCATCCTGGCCCGGGTTTTTTTCCGTCTTTCCTTGGGGTAGAGGCGGATTTCTTACACAGGTTCTCTAGGCTTTGTCTAGGGGCGTGTTTATTGTAACAATAAATCGTGAATTTAGTGTTTTTTCAACTCTTATGATTTTTAAACACTATACTCAGAATAATCTATAGTTCGATAATAACTTGTACATGTAAATTTACAAACATATTTGCGTTAAATTACAAACATATTGACATTATATATGTATTATAACTCGCAGCTAACTTTTTATCTTATCTAGGAACTTATGCTGATTTTTTTTGAATCCGCCTCTGCCTTAGGACCCTTGATCGGAATTGATGGGATGGTCCCTTGCTTGCTTCTGGAGAGTAAATTAGTTTATTGTCCTCCACGTGGTCATACGCAGTTTGTACTGTTTTTTGACAATAAATTTATTATAGGTGGTTTATCGAAATGTCATAAGGGCAATGACCTTTCTCTAGTTTTGAAGGTGAAGTGTGTAAAATTTCATCACGCTCGAAAAAAACTTACACATAGACACAGTTCTTCATAGAGATTGTAGTATGTCAATGAATTTTCAACACAGTCGTATCGTATTAGATTCGATGTCTATTGGTATACATCTCATATGTACTACTTCATTCTTTACTCATCTTCTTTTCACCATAATATCCTAGCTAGAATCTGAAGCTTTCATCCCCCATCATCGAATCGAACCACATGTAAGTTATTAGTAAATTTTACTTTATCATTTAAATATATCTGGGGATAAAAATAATTGACATTATTGTGAGATAAATATCTCCCAGCCGTGTAATAGTTCTTGTCGTCGTAACTTCGACCGTACCTAATCATTTGAACTAACCTAACACTCGTCCCAAGATATCGAGGAAAATTTCAAGCATATTACTTAAAAAAGCAACCGATGATTCATGAGAAGTAAACGATGAAAACGTTTTGACGAAAGTTAGCGTTTGAATTGAGAGAGAGAGAGAGAGAGTAGAAGAAAAGGAAAGGAGATATCATGAACGGACATTGTAAGTTGACTACCAGTAACGACAAAAAGCCAAATAGCTATTAAAAAGAAAGTACAATGTTGTATATAATGGGGCGAAGCATTAATGTATAAGAAAACTCCGCTTTCTCATGAGCAACAAGGCATAAATTTGATGATATATTAAATTATACCTATAAATGAAAGAGCTCATCCTACATCATAAAACGCGTGTTCTGTATTGTGGGTTGATATTAGCTGTAATTATTCTATAACATAAAAAGCTAAACAAATTTTATATTATTATTATTACTTTCATTATTTCATGTTTATTAAATGTGAGTTTATAACTCATCTTTGAGTCTTTTATGAGTTTATAACTCATCTCATTTTAAGTAACGAATCTCCCTTTATGAAAAATAAAAAGATATTGTATGGACGAACGTGGAAAGATCGTTTAATAGTCATAATAATCAATAAATGTTCAAAGAGAGAAAAGAAACCAAGAAAGTAAAATGGCATAATGCGCACAGCGGGCATGGATGGGTGGGTATGATGCCAAACAGCGGGCCAACTACTAAGTTTCTTGAAGCTCTGAGACGAAGGAGATCCAGAAACGGCGGAAAGGAAATTCAATGGAGTTTTATATTTTTGTTTCATAAGTTTAAAACTCGTTTCAAACTAGAAAACAATATTTTATCTGATTTTTTCTTTAGTATTGTTCTGAGGGAACATTTACTCTTAAAACGTGTACAAAACAGCCTCAACGTCGCTACAAGCGCTAAAATGTTCTGCTAAAATGTTCACACTGCGTAATGAATAATATCCTTAAAGAAGTATAAATATAGACGGAAGGAACACGAACTCAGTATTTTCCTAGGGAGAATTTTCTTTACAGTTAACTGATTGTTCGGTACGGAAGTGTGAAATTCCCAAGGGCACTTCCTTCTTCATATTTATTCCTGTATTATTATTATTATTATTATTATTATTATGTATATGGATGTATTTAACAATTGTATGTAATGTATTATTTTTGTAATATTTGACTTTTGTATTTCATGGACAATGTAATATGTTTTTGAATATCTTTTTCTCTTCCACAAAGTGACAGTCACTTGAAAAATCTACGAAGTCGCACAAAAAATTTCTGAGGAGCCGAAGTAAGCGCGACATCCTTCTTTTTTCATGAAATGACAAGTGGTGAAATAAAATGAGGCAACCCATAATTTATGTAAGGTATTTAAGGGAGGATACTAAATCGTAAAATATCGTTCGAAGGATTTGGTTGGGGTAATACAAAGTCCTACGTAAGATACTTTTGAAGTTAGAGATGATGTTTTAATGAATCATTTGTACGCTAAATGAAACGAACCTTAACCCCTTTTCCCTCGTCTGCAGGGGTCGGAGATGAGGATGATATGATGTCTCTTTTTTTTATATGGCGGAGGAATTACGAGGGGGTCGGATGCCCTTCCTGATGCACCTCCCCGAGGTGGGAAATGAATGAATGAATGAATGAGTGAGTGAATGTTGTGGTGGAATGAGAGACAGGGGACACGGGAGTAATCATTTGTACACCAAATGAAAGATATTCTTATGGCATTGGAATTTTGCAAAATTTGTTGATAATAATTATGAGTTGATGCACTTCTTTCTATTTCTTGTTAACACGAGTCTTACAATACATTTGCTTCGTCGAATTCGAGAACCAACGAACGACACATTTTTATTATTTGAATTGATTTTATGACGCTAAAGGGGAGGGGGGTATCAGTTGTAATAAAAAATATGTCTAATATAATTTATGACTAGTTCCTTTTCGTGATGAAATTCGAAAGAACTATCAAGTAAAATTTTAATATTTTCTACCGACTGTATGAAATTCATGAATAAATATAAAACGACCCTCTTTTTTTCAACAGACAAATTTCAATCACAACATATTTTAAAAATCTACTCTATTGCCTTACATAATTTAACTTTAAAATATTATAACTTTTCGACCCTTATTTCGGGTCGTCATCATGTTCATAAAACTTTGTAAAATAGAATAGTTTTTTAAATATGTTGTGATTAAATTTGTCTGTTGAAAAAAAGAGAGTCATCTTATATTTATTCGAGTAAAATTTTACTTTAAAACGTATTTTTATTATTTCTTGGAGGACTGAGGCTCAAATCAACCTTGTCCTTACCCTGGAGTACATTACTTCACACTTAGATTTCTTATACGAATTTTATAGTAGCGTGGCACGTGCAGTGTATAACTTCCATGATCATGTAGTGCATTTGCAAGATTTGGGGATCTTTTATTTCGACGAAAATGAAAGTAAAAAATATATAAACAAATTAAAGTGACCCAACCTCATTCGAGGACTGCACGAGACGATACCACGTTAAACGACTAGTAAGGACAACCAATTACAGAAGATTTAATTTTTCACATTTTTGATTCCACTTTTTTCCAAGTGGATGTGTTATTGTAGTTACGTGAAAACGTATTATTTTTCGTCCTTCGATTCTTTTGAACTCGCATACGCGAACGAGTGAAGTCTCATGCCTATGTTTCCGTGGTGAAGCCATCCGCCGCTGTGCGTGAGATGAGAAGAGAGGTGAGGTGGGTGGGGCACCCCCCCCCGGCACCTCCCCCTTTTCCGTCACGGTAGATAAGTATCACGGGCGAAGCCTCGCTGCATTTCCTCACATTAAACGAGAGCTTTTCATGAGCACCTCACGTCCGGGAATGCTTCTGTTTCACTGATGCTCCAATTTGCCGTCACGACGCCCTCTGGTGAGCAGCGGAAAGTTAGTCCGATGTTTCATTGGCAAATAACTAAAAAACCAAGAGCGAACAAAATGTTCAAGTGCATGAGCCAAATTGAGCAAAGTGAGAACTTTCATTTAACCCCGAACTTGTTCGAATTTGTTGCGAAAAAACTATCCCTTCCGGTTAATTTCACGTAGCCTCTATGCTGGCCTGAATGAGGACGGAACAAGTTTCTTCCAGACTCGTAACAAGCGAACGAAAGTTGTCATCTTTTCAAATTTCCGTGTACAAGGCATTAGTATGTTTGGAATTGCTTCCCCTGGACTTGTCATTTTATTCAACAATTTTGCTTTGTTGGGTCATGAGAAAATATCAAACGTTTTCATCCGTATTCGATTTTTCGAATCTTTACATAAGTGGCTCCTGAAATCCCCGTGAAACGTGAACCCTAGAAGGCTAACATAGTTCATAGTTCGTAGAGAAGATACTAACTTTTAGTCGCTTCGACGACATTTCTGGGATTTCTAGATATTCAGTATGTTAAATTTTATTGATAACATTGTTTCGGGGAGAGTTTTGTAATAAATACATTAAGAATGCTTGAAATATTTATTTTAGGCTACCGACAATAACACATTTTGCACTCTCAATAATCAGTCTAGGAGACTGTAACAAAATATCAATATTTATTAGAGAAAAATCTCATGTTTTCTTTTTATGATTAAGTTAAGATCTGAAGAATTGAAAAAAAGGGAAACAAATAATCATTACCCCAGTGACTGAGATCTTGAGTGAATGTTTGTTGACATTTCACGTTTAAATTTTGCAAGTATCTCCTTAAATTTCTGCCGTTGTGTACTTTGAGATGAATATGGTCATGAAGATTTGTTTTGGCAGATAAAAAAGTTACTTACGCAATCGTCATACAGTTACATAGTAGCAAGTATGAGTAATTTGACTGCTGTCGAAGATGACGCGAGTTCTCTTCACCTCACTCTCCTCTTCAAGGTTTACAGCTGATACGTTCGCAAAGAATGACATTCATTTCTCCCTATAGAATTGAGCATACTGGAAAATGCATGAAATGTATTGAGCGTATTGGAAAATTGGAGAAAACCCCGACACGGAATCGTATTATTATCGTGGTAACTGACATAAAGCTGTATCTTTGACGATGTAAATGTAATTGCTCGATGTAATATCACAGGTTATAGTTTTTGAGTGAGAAAATTACTGTTGTTGTTCAATTGTACTTTCTCTGTTCGAAAAGGTAGCTGGGGTGGGTTTATATGCCAAGTCGGGAGTAAAATGTAATCAAGACCAAGGAATTTCCTTATTAAGAAGAATGTTAGTAATATTACTGATTTTTGCATTTCAGGCAGTACATTTCTGGTCAATGGAATCTCTTCAGATGCCCTTGTGGTATTTTGTAAATGATACCAGTTGCATAAATTGTGAGCATAATAATTATTACTTTATTTTGTTTCCAAATCTTTTGTGTTTCTGTCTGAAGGACCTGATATTTTTGAATTATTGTTTGTTCTGTCTTTTTTGAATTGGTAGTGGAAGGAACAGCTACATGAATTATAAAAGATTTTCTTTTAGATTTGTCTATGAATATTAGGTCTGGCTTATGATTTATTGTTCCGTCGATAGTTATTTGCTTACGCCAGTAGTGTGGTATTTCTATTTTCCGGAACAGGTGATGGTTCGTATTTATAATATGGAGGATTTATAATATATCCTGTAGAGGTTGTTGGCGAAGTGTTGCTGGCAAATGTGAGAAAGAGAATTTGTAAGTGAATGTGTCTTCGACAACTTGCTAGAAAATACGTGAATTAAAACGGAAGTAGGGAATTGTAATTGTTTTCCCATAGAAAACTTGCAGCAGCATCGACATCGTCAGGGTTGACAAATTATTTTATTCGAATAGTAGTTGCCTACGAGCTCAAGACAATATTCTAAATATTTATCACCAGTTTTATAAAAATGGCCGTTCTGTCTTCCTTCAAGACTATAACACTTCAAGCCGCCCCCAATCCAAGCTTGAAAGCGGGCGACGCCCTTATATGAAAGTGAAAAGCACAGTATTTCATTTTTAATTTCGACACTTTTTTCCAGTCTTCAATGAGGTTCATATCCTAAAAGTAATCAAGAAATAATTTTGTATGTTTTAAAAGTATGTATTCGTTGGTATCTATAATGAAAATCATTCAATATATAAGGTATATCAATAATTTGTCGCGACTTGTGGAAATAATGGTTCGCAAAAGTGGTTTGGAAAAAGTGCTTTTCATCTCCCATTCTTGAAAATTAGTAACTATAATGACAGTACGTTCTCTTTTAAAATGTTGTGTATTGAACTGTTCTCCTGCCGGTTGGCACAGACCCACAGAGTAAGAAAACCTCATATTGGCTCATTAATTATTTTCTTACGCGTGGCCCAGAAAAAATGGAGAGCGTGTCAACAGATAATGGCAACGCTCCAGCTGTCGCATTTTATTTATTTAATTGTTCGCAGCACGTAGGAGCGGTGAATGGCCGCTTTACAATCTTGTGCCACACTCCCTTCCGGGCTCTGCATTAACCTTCCCACGTCTTTACCGCACCACCTAAGCCTACCACATGTTTTCAATGGCTTATCCACTCATGTGCAAGATTAACGAGGTGTGAGAGGAAACTATATGAGTGAAGGGAAGTTTCTCCCTGTTTTGAGTACCGTTGCACTACTTCATACTCAGCACTGTGAGGGGCTCGTCTTCGATGTCGTCTTAGGGTTGGAAATACTCCCACACCAGTTGTCGTGAAGTACGCAAGTAAATTAAAATGAAGTCTCTGCTATTCTTATTCCTAGATCCTTCTATCAATGGGCACGAAATTGAAACTGTGGTTTTACAGCAAAATACACACATCAGCAAAATTTGCCAAATAAACTATAGAGAAGTACACTACTGATAACAAAATAGGGCCCATTTATTTTTCTAAGTCCCGCGCTCTGACCAGTTTTGGATTTGTTAAGTTTGCAACGCCTCTCTCCACATTCTTTCCCTTCGACTCGGGAAGTTTCGTTCGAGCAATCGTAGGTCTATTTAAAATGGCTCCCATATTTGGAAGACTAATAGTACCGCTGGTAAATCGTAACGAGATAAAATGTTTCATTACACCGCTATTACAGAAATATTTTGTATTTTTTTATTAGACACATTTTGGACTTCTATAACAAAAATATTCTGTATATTCTTCACTTCAATAAACTTTACCATTCTCTATATTTAAACGACATCTCGAGATTCGTTGTCTCGCAAGGTCTTCATAGGCAATGTAAAAGATATTAGAGTTTCTGTAAAAAACGTTTGCGTAATACTGTGATAAAATATAGTTTTTAACAGAATTTGAATATAATTGCAAGATATCGTATGGAATTGGTATAATTCGAATCACAAATTACTTATAAATATTCCTATAATTTCTTATATTTATACAGTGAAGTAAAGAAATCAAATCTCATTGCCTACAAGTGATGTGTATTGTCGAAAGTAATTTCACATAATTTGCGATTCTCTTAAGTTTTTCATATATGTGAAAAGGAATTAAATAAATATAGAAAACGTTTGTCTAAAATATGAACTAATAACACAAAAGTTTAATTCTCGAGTTATAAATAATATAAAACTACTTAAGAAACAAATAAATTACATCTTATAGTGACATATTTATCCACGATATAACAATTTGGTGGTAATCGTGCAACCTAAAAAAATAATCAGAGATCAATAATATGAAAATTTCGTTTCAGATATGAATAAATAAAAAAAGACAAATCCGTTTTATTTATTCCAATCAAATTGAAATGTATTAACTCATATTAATACCATAGGTTCTTTTTCTTTTTTTCCTTCCTTTCACTCTTTTTCTTTATTTCCTTCTTTTCCTTTCATTCTCTCTCTTTCTTTCATTCATTCCTTCTTTCCTTGTTTCTTTCCGCGTTGAGTCTTTCTTTCCTGTTCATTTTTATTTAAAAGCAAATGTTTCCAATATCTTATCTTATCTGATCAGACAAGCATTACTACCCGAGGTCTAAAACTATCCAAGTGTAATAAAGACGTGTAGTTTTTCAACCTCTGTATTTCTATTCTTAGCAAGTCATTTAATTGTGAATGCTATTTCAATGCTACGAATACTGTTAGTTTAATTCAATAAGTGCATATAACTTTTTTCTTTATTAAATATTGTGCTCCAAATGTATAATATGATAAATCTAGATGCTATATGAATGTTTTTTATTGAAAATATTGTTTGGATATAAATTAGACAACTTAAGGCATATCTATTTCCTATTCAATATTTTTATTACAAGCAAGTATACTTTTACATAGTTCCAACTTCACTAATATTGGTGAGCGTAGTAAACAATGCTATGGTGTATTAACATATCACACTTAATTTTCAGTCAGAATTAGAACCTCTCGAATTGCTTTTTGTATTATTATTTTCCTTAAATATTTGTAGAATTAATTGCTTTTTAATTCAATACTGAATAATTTCTGCATGGGTTAATTGAAATTACAAAAACTTAAAAATATTCCTTGTGAAATATATTATTGAATACTATCATTCACAAATGAACAAACTAAA
This sequence comes from Laupala kohalensis, assembly GCA_002313205.1. NCBI lineage: Eukaryota > Metazoa > Arthropoda > Insecta > Orthoptera > Trigonidiidae > Laupala > Laupala kohalensis. Next base: position 2,158 of record NNCF01127929.1, on the reverse strand, counting down.
AATAACGTAAGAGATCAAGTATAGAAATTATTTAAAAGACACGTTGAACTAATGAACTAAGGAATAATTATACGTCGTATACTTAGGAAATGTTTCAGCGTAATGCAAATTGAACTTCGAAAGTGTTCCAACTTTATCTCCTTTAGTAGCTAGCCACATTGCCAGATTGGTCGTAACTAGTCGTAATGCCACGATGACGATGCAACAGGCAATTCAAGAAAAAAAGAATGTCATTTATTGCCAAACCGACTAAAACACGTTGACTTGAGTGGCTATTTATTTGTTCGAATTTTTCAACAGACATTTTACCTCCTCCTCCAGCAAAAGTGTAATTGGCTGAGAACAGTAAAGCACTGCTATGATTGTTCTGTCACCACAAAGTGGATTCCAATCCCGGTGACAGTTGTGAATTGTTTTTTGAAAATGGTTTATATCNTCTGTTTGGGAGCTGTAATGAACGAAACCTTAATTCATGCTCTCACATTGCTTAGGAAAATCTTAAAACATACGCTGAGCAATTGTCAATTCGGCAACGTAGCATTACGACATACATGGCAACGTGGCAGGGCAGTTTACGACAAAGTTCATCTGTCGACGAGACGACAAAGTTTCGTTAAAATAATTTCTATTCATGTTCTCTTTATGTTTCGATATTTTAGTTTCTTCATGTGTAAATGAAAGTGTTCAATGATATATTTTACGAGGAATTTAGAAAAGTTCTTCAAAATTTCAATAAACATGTGCAAAAAAAAATTATATTGAATTTAAAAGCAAATAATTTACATTAAAAGAAAACAATGATAATAAAAGAAATTCACGAGTTCGTAATTACACCCCAAGTATTAAAACTTTATTTTAATAGAAATATTGAGTAGAAAACGGNAAACGGGTCTAATATATATCCAAACCATATTTTCAATAAATATTTATTCATATAGCATCTAGATTTACAACATTATACATTTGGAGAACTATATTTACTAAAGAAAAAGGTATATGCTCTATTAATTTAAACAAACAGTTTTCGTAGCAATAAAATAGCAATCGCATCGTCCAATTTTACAAAGCTCCATAAACTCAAATTGTCCCTCTACAGAGTAACACGAGGCCGTCTGATCAGATAAGGTATTTCAAACTTTTCTTCTTATAGTCGTAGATGAAAGAAATAATTTCAACCAGGAATATCTAGAATTTGCGTAGGTGATTTACACTTTCGCTTTACTTGAACGCAAAGGCTACTTCATTTGAAGGTCACAGTATACTTTTGAAAAATATTCAAAAACTGTTCCAACTATTTTATTTTT
>NNCF01127928.1:312265-369269 GCA_002313205.1 Laupala kohalensis | reverse complement strand
CGTCTGAGTAAATTATTTTAATCAAGTAAAAACATTTTTATTATTTACAAAAGAGTCATTGTCTTTCAAATTCGGTAGGTGGAATGGATTCCCTTATTCTCCTTTAGGTATGCTTCTACTGGGATTAAAAACTAATAAACTCGGATTTAAAAGCTAATAAGCTATGGTAATTGATTTTTTTCGTTTGATTGCTGATTCATAGAACTAACGCATTATTTTTTAAACGAAGGACGACGTGATGTACTTGTTCTACCTGTCGGCCATCTTCCCCTACTTCGAACCCGACGCACCTGAGATCTTCGCCGTGGAACGTCTCACCAAGCTGTGGGGTAACTTCGTGATTCACGGCCATCCTACCCCCGAGGGCGAGAAGGACCCGCTCCTCGGCGTGGACTGGAAGCCGTACCAATACAACGCCACGGAGAAGGAGTACCTCCTCTTCAGCAACTCCTCGCTGTACATGACGGAAGACGTGTTCCAGGAACGGGTCGCGTTATGGAACAAACTCTTCCCTATTAGCGACTCTTACCAATTCTGAACTCTGTCTTTGGCGATCAAGTAATTAGCGTAAAGCTCTATATAAGTAAAGAGGACACATCAATTCCTGTCACTCTGATTGGTCCGCAGCAGGCGATTATTTTCATTCATCAGATGGGACATTCAACAGTCAACTGTTTGCGTCTGCTTCACGTTGCAATATATATATNNGATATGAAATATTCCGAGAGCGTAGTTTTTGAAACCGAAATAAAAGGAAATTTTTTTTTCAACATTGCGAACTCCGGCCGTTGTTCTTTACCCGACGATATGTATTTATTATTAATCTGTATCCTGTTGTTATGGTTTCGTCCAGTTCTTATTAATTGATGAATAATACAAAATTTTCTTGATGGAGATTTTATGTTTGAGCAGAGGAATAAAAGTTAGAAAAACAGAAATGAAAAATAAAAACATAATAATTACCCTGGATATGTTATTTACTTGAACTACCGATCCTACTTCACCTTCCACTTCTTCTAAACTCAAGCACCTCATCACTTGATACGTTATACCTCTTATTCATAGGTGTATTCAGCTCGAAACAGAAAATGGGATCAGCAAACTGAATGGTGAGATTTCGAATGCCAACAAGAGCGTAGACTCGCATTCGCAATAAAAGCGCAGAAATGTGACACTAGAGAAACTAGTATTAAATATTCTAGAACTTCAGGGGAACTTCCTTAAGCGGTGCGGAGAGTAGGCGGCAATTTGACAACGCTGAAGTAGCAGCGATATCATCCCACATTCTTTATTATCAACTAGATATTATGAATTAACATAATGTATGTGACATTCGCGTATGAATTCATTGATGAGTTGTTTGATTTACACCCGGAAAAATTGAACTGCGTTCATGGTTTTCGTTCTTTCTTTCATTTTGCTTTTTGGGCAATCTAGGGGAAAGCAAAGAAAGACCAGCCAACCCCTATCCCAAGTATGCTATTAAGATGAAGACTTTCGCTCGTGTGCTGGATTCCTTTCACTGAGACAATCGTCATCATTTCTTTCATACGTCGAAATTCCGAGAATCAACTTGTTCATTTTCTTTCGAAATTCCTCATTTATATTCGCTTTGTTTTACTATTACAAGTATTTTCTACATTGCCCCACACTGGAAAGGTTCAGGCTCATATAAAAAAAAAGCATTCCAGGATGCTAACAAAATTCTCATAAATATTTGTATTGGAATGATAGACTATTAAAGAAGTCCCTCTTCAAACAAAAATATAATAAATTACAACTTTTTACTTTAGATGTCACAAGAAGAAATGTGATTTATTGTAATAGATTTTATGCAGTGTCATATAAAGGGGGGGTAGGAAAATAAGAGAAAAAGAGACAGTTTTATTGTATTTCATATAAAAATAAATTGTATGGAATGAAGACCTATAATTTACAAAGAGTAGTAAAAATATATTCTAACAGAATTGTAAATTACCCTACAATTGCATCATTTCATGTCAATCTTGCAAATCTTCCTCAAGCCAAAAATCTAAAATCAAGATACAGGGTTTCACTTATTTATATACTATTCTGTTGAATTGAGTTTTGTTCATTGAGGCATTAGATTTAACTAATATATCAACAAACCATAAACTAATTTTATAGCTGTGATATTTTTTTAATATTTCATTATATTTAGTAATTAATTCAAACTCTTTACAATGAACCTATCAAATTATCTCTGCACATAACATCATGCAATAAAAACTTTAGGTTTTAGCACATTAAAATATTTTATAGTAAATTCAAAATGTATTTGATGGCATCACATTATCTTTAAGAAGTACAAAGAAGACAATATATTTTATATGAGCTTGCTTCATCTCATTGTTTCTTTAACTGAAGTCATTTTGCGTTTTGAGCTTCAGATGTATTCATATATAATTTACCTTGTGACAATGAAGTCTTCTGGACTAGATTTGTCATTTACCTCAAGAGTAACTCTATCACAATACTTTAGATAGTTCTAATAAATCCATGTTATTGTTTCCATTAGTGTATACTCCATTGAAGGGCATTATTATTATTGATTTCTTCAAAACATTTCATTTTAAGTAAATCCAATCTATTCTCCATTCTACAGTCTATGTACATTACTAATATAAAAGACTCCATTATATTACTTGTGTCAAATAGCAAATCTTGTAAAATTAACTAATACATTATTATCTTCATGTTTCTACTCATTACATATGGAACATATACTAATATCTTATTCTTGATTTTTTTTTTTTTTTGTGACAATAATGATAAATCAATATTATTGAAATAATAAATTGCTAACAGTATATATATTTCTAAATAACTGTTCTATCATAATGTATTGAAAAAAATGTAAAATAATATTCTGTAGATATTATGATAAGAAGCTAATAATTTTTGTTCTGTGGGGGGTGCGCTTATCACAAATTTGTCTCAGAGTGCATATAATTTTAATCCACCCTTGCCTTTGGACCTATTGATTGGAATTGATGGAATATATTTGCTTTCTGAGAGTAAATTAATACATTTTGTAAACAAAAGCTTCTGTGGCCAGAGTCAGTATGAACTTGTCTGTCAGGGACAACGGCATCTTAGTAGATACAACTACCAATGTTTCGACCATCATGCTATGGCCTACGTTGCCTTGAAGAAGGTCACAGCATTATGGCCGAATTGTAGGTAGTTGTATCTTCTAATATGTGGTTTGTGCCAGACAGACAAGTTCATAATTAATTGTGTTCCACATGGTCATTTTAAATGCATTTTTAAAATTTATTTATTCATTTATATACCAATATTATCATAATTCATAAGAATAAAGGCTCCTGTTAAGATACTCGCAAAATTATTATTTTATATGTAATATTTCAAAACAGCAAAATTGGATTGCAAATTGCATTTTAAATTCTAATAACATTTTTATAACTTTTACATCACTTAATTTATATTTTTATAAATTAACAAAGTAGATTCTAAAACTTTTAATAATGTGAGACACAAGCGAAATAACTTTCTCTGTAAATTTTCCTCGTTTGATTAAAAACATTTAATAATCGATTATGTGACACGATACTAGTTTAGGTTTCATTTTAGAACTGAGAATTAAATAATATGAATGTTTTTTCAAATCACATGCCTGTCATGTAACATCAAATTATATGAACAAGTTAACCGAGTATTGCATATATCTTTATCTTTCATACTTTTAAAATTACTCAGTGGTGTATTTCTTGATAAGACTTAAAAATTAAATCATGTAACTCCCGGACAGACAAGTTCATTCTCATCAACATTAATGTAATTTATTTACAATGACTTGCACTAAATAACCTAACTTGATGTTCATCATTTTCAAAACCTTCAGATTAAAGTCACGCAAATGACAAAAATTTATTTTTCAATCATGATTTAAGATACTAGATCAGAAAGATATGAACAAAAATTAACCAAATTATCTCTGATACTATATATAAAATTATTAAATAATGTATCATTTATGCTCAGAGAACAAATACACTTTATTCTTATGATCTGTAATAAATCAAAAATTATATTTGTTTAGTCTCAAATTGGGTCAAGAATAAATAATATTCCAAAAATCTTAATTCTCACAAGTCCAGAACAGGCATAAAGGACAGGAAAAGACAAATATATTCTTAGTTTTACGAATAAAAATAAAAGATTCTTCTGTTTGAAGCTGTCATTTAAAGACGACATTTTAAAGAACTGGGCAAAAACAAATTGCAAAAAATACAAAATATTCCAGTTTAAATCTAAAATCACAAAATGATTAAGATTGGAAGAGAGCATTCCCTTCATAACAGTAATTTACAAACAAAAATAACATTCTTTTTATGGGAAACAATCTATTAAAAATTGAGAAGAAGAAACAAATGAAAAGAAAAAGAAAAAAAGGAAACAAATAATTTTCTGAGTTTTACTTACAATAAACTCAGGAGCATATATTTTCTAATATCCCTCCCTCTCCAAGATGACTCTGGGGATGTCACTGAGAAATAAAAGCAAAGAAATACTATTCATGATCTTAAAATATATCCAAAATTCTATTAAGGAAATGGTATCATCATAAAAGGTAAGTTACAATTTCTATAAAAAGTGTCAAAGGTAATATAACTCTAGAATAAGTTTACTAAATATTTACTCTAACAATAGAAGAATTAAGTAAAGTTCTCTCACTAAAAAATAAATATTTCCCTTCATACCTCTGAAAATTAAATAAAAAGAATGGCATAAATGAATGTTATTTTATTAAATAAAAATACACAATATAAAACTCATTACATTAATGATATAAACTAAACTGTACACATTGAGGAACAAGATGTGATCATTATTTTTTATCTCCCTTTGTGCATTTTGTTATAATCAAACAAACCTTTCTATTACATTCAGAAAGGTAGTTGATTTTTATCAAGCAATAATTTTTTTATCAATTAGTATAAAGGAAAAATAGAAATGAACAAGAAATACAGAATAAATCAACTAAAATTCTCTTGTAACCCTACAACAAATAATTTAATATGCAAAATAAATAATTAAAAAAATGAACACACAATAAAGGAATTTAGTTTTAACGAGAGAGTGAAGCAGAAATAAAGTACTTTGTGCACTAGTTTTGGTACTTGCATTACAATATGTATGAGACTAAATATTATGGTTTCACTAAAAGTCACATAGTATGATGAAATTTTTCAGTTCATGATCACATCTTGTTCTGCATCATTCTTGGTAATATCTATGACTTAAGACACAAAAAGTATTTTTCGGACTTCAAATCATTTTCAATCATGGTAATGTCATCATTATGAATAAACAATGCATATATCAAGCATTCTCAATCAGGAGAAAAAAATCTTGTATGTTCATAAGACATCACCATACTAAACTAATCTTACGTTTCTTGGTAACACATCAATTTTTATTGAGCATTTTTGTATTTCATGGATATATTAATACCCATTATAGTATTGACATAAAGCAAATACTATTCATAATATTGCACTTTGATTTATCAGAACATTTCCTCTTTCTGGTTCAAGAGAATCGATAAATCAGCCGACAACTTTCAAATTGTACAAATGTGTACAATAAATGAAAACTGATGAAAAAGGAATGATATTGAATGATTAATATGAAAGACAAGCATGAGTGATTTTATTGATTATAGTCGAAGTGTCTCACAAGGTGGGTTCACAAAGGATAGAGCTCCACAATTTCTATGCCTTGGTGTAAGGAGGAGGAGATATGGCCGCCATATTGCTAAAGGTCAGAATTTAACAATTTTCACAGCATTTCTCACTCATAAATTTTGGTTTCACAGTAAAGATATGAAAATACCCAGAAATAAATAAAATTGAGATTATTTTAAAATACCCAATTTTAAGGGAAAAATTAAAGGAATCTAAATAAATTAATTTTATGTTTGGAAGAAAATGTGGTGTTTCAAGATGCTTCAAAATTTTTGTAAATGATGTAATACATTAATCATTAGGATAGTGACTAAATAATTATGTTAAAAATATTTCAATTTTACACAGATCTCAAAAATTTGTTTTAACATTTTAAAATAAAATTATAATTATGTTCTTTAAATATTTTGAAGTTTATTTTACCACTCTTATCTGTATTCATATTTTATAAAACCATAAAAAAATATATTTTATCAAGCTTTGATATATTTGAAACATGAGTTCTTCTTAAGAACTTAGTATTGCCACGGATCAAGTACATTACTATCAAGTTCAGTGACACTGGATGTTAAATAAGAAGTGAAAAAATATAAATCAAATTTCTCTTTCACTCACACAAATTTCAATCATCAAATTTAATCAGAATAATTATTCATGTTTCATAACACATGATGGACTAACTGCTCTTTAGTTAGGTACCAGTAGGTAGAACCGGCTTTAATAAGGGAAGAAGGGTTGAACAGCAAAGCTGTGCACATTCAAATACTTGATTCGATCAAAAAAAAAATCAAATTTACAAGCAGAATCCGTAAAAATACTGATATTCGCAATCAAAAACTTCTGTCCCGTATCGAAAAAGATCTCGAGAAACTATAGTTCCATGTTCTGGTCTACTTTACCTCAACTAGTGTAGCATACTGACGTACTTGAGCATGGTCACAATAGAACTAACAACCAGTAAAGAGTGCCCAACACTAATTTAGGTCAGGTTGAGTGTTTGAGCAGATGCCTGACAGTTGAAACTCAGGTTATCTTTACCTTCCCCTCTATGAACAAATAGATGGAAAGCGATGTCATGACGATCTTCACTATGTATAAATTTGCTTGCAACATATCTGATATCTTTAGAACGCTCTAAACGTTTGACTTCTTATTTTAATTACAAAATGAATTAGCTCCTTGATAAAATAGTAATATTTCTACAAGTTCGAGCGATTTTAGTTCAAGAGTGTAACTCTACTGCTCATTTCATTCACACATTTATACACAAGAACAGATTCATGAATTCAGTCCACACACTCGTGAACAAGCTTTCTGGTTATTAGAGATTCACCTTATAAGGGCCTCCGTTAACCGAGCATCGCAGAAGCATACCTTCGGGGTATTAAGGGAGAGGTGTTAAATTGTATATCGGGTCAGATTAACGTGTTCTTGTAACAACACTTGACTGTATAACACAAAGTCACGTGTTTCGTAATTTGTGCGTTCTGATTCGATACACGAAATAGCATTCATACGATTTCCGCCGTATAAGCAAATTATGTAAATGATCTACAGGTGTCCATTCCATGGAGTATTCATAATCTCCACTTTCATGCGCTCGTGTGTTCAATACAGATCGGCGCAATGCGAGAACTGCGTCTTGGCGCTGTGCGACCCAGACAAGGACGCGGACAACGATGCCGATAGCGACGCCGGAGAGGCGGAAGGTGTCACGACGCCACTAGGGATCCCCGCGGCACCAGGGGACGCCCACGAGAAGGACGCCGGGCGTCGCGCCCCGCCCGCACACGCTCCGCCGCCCAGACCGCCGCCGACGCCGCCCAGCGATCCCAGCGCTCCAGAAGGCCCCAGCGGAGACTTGCGGAGGCGAAGGCGCAGTGAGGGTGGTAGAGCGGCCAGGAGAGCGCGTCGCCCGCGGCCGGATAAGGTGAAGGCCCACAGGAGGAACACTCCCTACGGACAGGAGACAGACTTCGTTCAAATACAAGAACTTTATAATTAAGTGGTTGTTTCCGTGGGTTCCGCCGATGCATTTGCAGATTATAACTGGATGCCTATAGACCTAAATCTACAGGAGGTAAAGTTCCGAAAATTATTGAAGGTGAAAGGGTCAATAAAAATCAATGGACAGGAACTGAAAAAAGAAAGCAAGAACGCGAGAAGACTAATTACATCAACATCAATGGACGCTGAAATAATACATTTCAGGGCTGAGAGTCATATTACGTGTATTAGAAACGTACTCTTCCTCACGAAAAAACTGGAAATGGTTTCAGACGTGTATTTAAAGAGTTCATAACAAGACACGGAAATTTGAGGACTTACCTCCAAAGAATAGGAAAAATTGATAAAGAAACTTGTATTGTGTATGCCGAAAAGGTAAGGAAACTACTGCTCATATATCATGGGATATTGTCAGTTATGTTGAGCAGAGATGACATAATTCTTAAAAAGTTACAAGAAAATGGATATGTTAAATTTAAGGGAACGTTTATTAAACAGTAAATACAAAATTAATCTTTCATCAATTTGTAATACAGATAGGGACTATTAAGGATATATTTTCAGATTAAATAAAGCACAACAAAATTCAGTAATAGAAGAGACGGATAAAATTTGATCCTTGTAATGAAAATTGTTGAAGACAAGGGAACCTCTTGGTGATAAATAAATGGAATAATAAATTTTAAATAATTAATGTTTGATTTTGAGACGGCTATAAATATAAAACAACTGGACAAAACGTTATCAAACTTGAAAATAGTTTACAAGAAGTCTTGGGATTTTATTTTCCGCAAAAAAAGTTGTAAAGGAAATTATGATTGGACATGGAAATTGTGGGGTGGATCTGAAGAAAATTAGTAGAGGACAGCATGTATATGTGCGAAAAAGAGAAACCTGTAGGATTTTGAGATTTGTGATACGGAAAGGAAAGACGCGTATTTAAGACGGGGAAAACCACACAAATACGGACCACACTTAATTCGGACAAGAAAGACGATATAAATTCTGAGTATGCTAGAAAGGTATGTGAAATAGTAATATATTGAAAAGCTACACGGGTGCTCTAGGAATCGAGTAGTGATGCTGTCCGAGGAAGTTCGGATAAAGGAAAAAAAAAAGGGGAAATCAAATATTGAGCACCGCATAACGACCCCGTTTGAAACGCGAACAAAATTTCAGGATTCGCACTGATAGGGTAGGGTAGTGGTCCACCAGAAATGTAAACAAGAAAAATGTCTGAAGGAGATCTTACCTGCAAGGCACACAGCGCCACGAAGGCGTACCACAACAGCGGTAGATCCAGCGCCGCCGCCGCCAGCCCCGACGCCCACGCCAACCCCATGACCAGCGCCAGTCGCAGATACAGGCGGAAGTCCCTGCGAGGCCCTCCGCCACTGCTTCCGGCGCCCGCGGGGCTCCCGGATGCAGCCGTCGCCGCCGCCAACACCTATTCATTCGAGCAATTCATCATCGATTCTTCTTACCTATCGATATAAGCGCCCTTGTCCTTAGTGATAGAGTGACTCACTAACTCACTCACCGTCTGAATCTCTCGCTCATTCATTCGTCGTCGTAGAGGCTCACTAAGAAAGGATATTTCGAAATTAAGATGTTAAAAGGATAAAATGTTGTATTTCCCCTGAATTCTTTCAAAGCATCATCTGTAACTGCAGCGCATCCAGGTCTCCATTCACTCAAGCGCAGTAAACAAATTACATTTCTCCAAAACGAGAACTTCTGTGATTAAAGAGATACGGGGTATACTTATTCTATAAACATTTTTATTTTTAATTAGGGACACCGAAACGGATATTTCCATCAAAACCTAGCGATCGAAATTTTCACGACACAAGAATTTCGACATACTCGTACATGATAGAGAAAACCCAATACAGGGACCAGTACAAATACCCAGACCTTCCTGTACACTACAGTACTTCTNTGGGGGGGGGGCTTTAGGGCTCGTCATTAGAGCCCTTACTACAGTACTCATAGCGAAAGAATTGTAATGACGGACGAGCAAAAAATACCACATGAAAGTCGAGGAGCCAAAGCTTGTACTGCGAAGAGATTCCCGACTCTTCCTCTCGCTGTGGGCGTTTTACTCGTCTGAGCAGAATCTCAGTGAATTTACGTTCAAATACTGCCGCCCTATCAGTCGATTCGTAGAACAGGCAGTAATTGATACACCAACTGTGGCAGAGAACTTGATCTTTCACCTTTGGTAGCAAGGTGGATGTCTGAAGTTAACTTTACCACCGGATATAGCAACCTTCGTCTGAGTGCCACGGTATGTTAATTAGGAACGAACGGACGAATGCAAGGCGAACCAGATGTGACGACGCCGCGCTTTCGCTACCTTGGTTACATCTCGTGACCCAGAAATATTAAAGTACACAGAAATCAGACAGAGATACTTACACCACAACAGATCCTGGTTTTGTAATATGTAATATATACAAGGAGGTTGAAAACAACTGAAATAAATGAAGGGAAGAAAGCAATACACTCACCCTGGCACTGGCTGCGAAACACGCGGCGCCGAGCACCGTGGTGAAGGCGAGCGGAGCTGCGAAGAAGACGAGCAAAGCGCGTCGGTGGCCGAACCAACACACGTGAGCTCCGAAGCGAGGTCTCAACTCTTCAGCCAACGCTCCGGAGGGCGCAGCGTCCGCCCACAGCGCCACCCCTACCGCCGTCGCCGCACCCGCCCACGCCACCAGGGATGCGCATGCGAAGCGACGGCGCCCACTACCACCCCGCACCTGCGGAGGTGTGACACAATGGAGGCAAAGTAGATGGGAATGTCTAACACGGGCCCCAGTTTCAACTCTGGAAAAAATAAGCTTGAATTGGGCCTTAAGTCTCTCCGAATTCATTTCCANCACCTGCGGAGGTGTGACACAATGGAGGCAAAGTAGATGGGAATGTCTAACACGGGCCCCAGTTTCAACTCTGGAAAAAATAAGCTTGAATTGGGCCTTAAGTCTCTCCGAATTCATTTCCAAGGCATGAATTGGGCCCTGGTGAGCGGCTTGAGTTAGAACACTAAGAACTGCACTTGTACATTTTCATGTAACTATTAAGAAGTAAGTCAATAAAACAACAAGAAATAAATATACCTACATTACTGAATTTACTTCAATATTTAATTGACTTTTTTGAAGACACAATAACTAAAACATATGGGCATGCTTAATAGGTTAATTAGGCTACTTCCTTTCAGAACACTGTCGTGAAAATAAATTTCAATGTGTAAGTTTTGGCCTTAAAATATGTTCTTCAGACAAGATGTGGAATTTTGTTGCTCTATCCCTACATAAGCCAATAGCATTTGTCATTTGGGTATCTTCTTCTTGTTCTCGTAATCTAATATTAGTTACGTACCACATACAAGTTCAGGCACTTGCTCCCCTCCCACAATACGACGCTTAATTTTTCTTGTCTAAGATAGCCGAATAAAAAAATTTGCGGGGAGGGTGGGGATCCAGCCCTCGCTGCGTCACTGGGGAACAGTTTCTCACCCTGAGCTCCCTCGCCGCCAGACGCAGCGAGTGCCAGACGTCCAAAGCGACCGCAGCGCTCCAAGCGGCCGCTGCGAGGAAGCCGAAGTACGCGAGCGCTGCGGCAGTGGCGCATGCGGTGGTGCCTGGCGGAATCAGGAGGCCCGCGGCGAAAGAGACGTAGGCCAACAACAGCGCAGCGGCCAGCGACGCTAGTGCTCGGCCGGCGGGAGAGCGAAGTGCTGGCGCTAGAGCGAATGCGGTCAGATGCAACGCGAGGCAGAAAGCAGAGGCTCCTAAAGCGCCAAGAGACACCCATCCCAAGGCGGCGGGGAATCTGAAATGGGAACACATTTTGAGCAACATTTATATTGTTTCTCATTTAAGAAATACACTGCAGCAGTGGTGTTAGTACGAGCACGCGAACGAAGTTGTGTTCACTCCGTGCTCCGAGATCTTAATCGCGATCTGAAATTTTGTTTTACTCGCCCAGAAATTTTGTCTATTTGTTTTGCAATGGGCTGTACGACATCTTCCGTCCCGCCAGATACCCTTTTGGCAACTCTGGTTGCAGCCTGTCCCCAACAGGCATCTGTGAAAGCCGTACTCTTTCCCGCATGTGCTTCTGTTGACATCCCAACTCTTAGAGTGATCTTCAAAATTACCAATGTTTACATTTTTATCGGAGAAAAATCACAAAGAATTCGTCAAAATTTACTTTTCAGCGTCTTATTATTCATTTTCTTAAAAAAATCAGTCTGAAAAGTATTCATTTAGCGATCCATGAAGTACAAAAAAGAAACAAACAAGTCAAATATGGTTTCTTATATTTATTTCCTGCGTCTTTTCTTATCATTACATCCATATAATCGAAAATCCATTCTTGTTTACAAATAGGTTAAAAAAATATTGTTTGAAACATAGGAACAATAACATTCAAAAGTTTATTAGAGAGGATGATTAAGTGCAAGTGTAGCGACGCTGTGAAAAATGAGACGAGACTTACGGGATTCACTGTACCGATCGCACCAGTAAAGTCGAGTGTCTAAGGAAGCACTGCTTGATGCTTACGGCCTCTTCCCTCGCATTAACCACATATCTCCCCCCGTCAACCGAAATTAGTCGTAAAAATTACGAGCGCATAGTCATCTAGGGTTAATGTCTAGTTAGAGGATACTCACTTGGGCGTGAAGCGCTCGGCGAAAGGCGCAGCGCAGAGTTCCAGGCCGCCGTCCTCGCGCAGACGGAAAGCGCCGGGACCCAGTCGCCCCGCGCGTCCATACGCAGCCACCCACGCTGTCGAGTTGTCAGCTGCCATCACGAACTCCCCCGGCTCCAACACCCACTTGGCGCACGTGGCGAAGGCCGCGGCGGCGTCCACCGAAGCGTTGCTCTGGACGAATCAATATGAACGAATCGATAACACGAGAATAATATGAACGAGTTAACACGAACGAATCGAAAGAGTAAAAATGATCAAACAGTGGAAAAATGAAATAAAATATAAGGGCATGAAATGGAGAGGAGAAAAAAACTATTAAGTTAAAGAGAAATATTGAACTGTCATGTTGAAACATCCCCTAATGCACTGTTCGCCTCGCACGTGTTCATGAACCCAAAAAGAACCATTCCAAAAAATAAGTATTCCTTTTTCGCTTATACGAATTTATAATCTAAACAAAAAAATAGGCAAGAAATAGAAAATAAATATTTAAAATCAAAATTGTTAAAAACATTCTCTTTATTAACTTTCGGGAACCTACTCGTGGGGGAATGGTTGCATCATGTAGGGCCAGGTGAAAAATACTTTTATCTGGCTGGAGATGCCTGAATAGGTACTCGGAAGTTAAAGAGTTGAAATTGCATCACACTACGTGCTCCCAGCAGAGGGAGCCGCCTGTGGTCACTTGTGAGGATGCGAAGTATGTGGACCGGGGCGAGTCAGTCGGAAGCGGTGTAAGGGCTTTGGGTGTCGAGGTGCGTGGCGCAGTGGACAGCACACCTGCGCACATAGCAGGAAGTCGCGGAATCTAGTTCCGGTCCATCGCTATTCTCACTCGGCCGAAAGCGATGCATTCTCATCATTGGTTTATTATGTTATATCGATGGAAGAAATAAATATGAGAGAAGGACTTATAAAATAGGAAATACCAGGAATCGTTATTTCAATAATTTCCAATACCATTGGGAAGTAACTCTAAACTTCATTAAAAAGAAAGCCAACGACTCATGCTATTGCCTTAAATGCGTTAGAATTGTGTAATGCAGAATAAAGAGGAACACAACTTCAAACAATCAACCGAAAACAACATGAAGACAAATTAAAAAATTGTTCTACATATTTGAGAGTTTTTGATCCATCTAAATTTTCACTGTGAAAGTGTTTGCGATTCTATTGAAAACAAGTCCTGTTTCAATTTTGACGAGTAATATATATAATAAAAAATTCTAAAAACGATTCCATGAAAACGTTTATACAAAGGGACAACTTGGCACACAAAAATCATTGATCGACTAAGTNCGATTCCATGAAAACGTTTATACAAAGGGACAACTTGGCACACAAAAATCATTGATCGACTAAGTGAAGTAGTAAGAAATCGTCTCAGAGTCAAAACTTAATAAAAGTAATAAACTTAAACAGAAGTAATTCAATTGAATCTCTTCAAATCCGCGGTTTAAAGTTACCCGCTGCATTAGTGCTTCTACAATGTAAAGGAATTTATTGATTCTAATAAAAGATAAAAGTCGTCTTGTACATTATCACACCATTGCTGTAGTACTTTCAAAAAACTGATAAGAATTTCAACATTTCTTGCATGTTTGTATTGTCTTATTATTCATATAAGTTTAGTTTTACATGTTGTCAACCTTGGCATGGTTATGTACATTAGGGCCCGGGCTTTCCTCTGGTTTTCCTTCGGGTAGAGGCGGAGTTTTTGTACTGACTCGCTAAGCTCTTGCGTAACGGCGGCTCCCATTGACAATAAACCTCGAATTTACTGTTATTTAATAGTTACGATTTATAAACAATATATTCCGAAAAATCTATAGTTTGATAAAAATACGTACTTCTGAAATAACTTTTTTTTGTGATTTATTAGATAAAAATTTATTGGTATTATGTTTATATTATAACATGTTGCGAGCATTGTTCGGAGTGTGCTGAAATTTTTGAATCCGCCTCTGCCTTAGGTCCGTTTGTCAGAATTGATGGGATGGTCCCTTGCTTGATTCCGGAGAGTAAATTAGTTTATTGTCCTCCACGTGGTCGCACGCAGTTTGTAACAGTTTTGACAAGTTTATTATTAAACAATAGAAACGTTGCAGGCGTGAGTATGCAACCCTCAATGTAGTCCAGAGACGAGTGCCATCGTTTCATGCAACACTGGTAACTGCGTTTCTAGGTGTCCTTGTGCTAACCTCCCATGAGCGTTACGACGCACGTTGTAACGCTGGTGAAGCTGGAGGGTGTCAGCATTAGCGATGTAACTTCGGAAGTTACGCGAGAGCGTGGAATCGTTTGTTGGTTTAATCTAATAGAAATTCTTCACCACATGTTTCAATAAGAAAAATAATTCTTGAAGTTTGGTCGCATACAACAACCATTAGATTGCAACGATTCAGCTTTTATTACTGTATTTTATAATGCTTCATACAATGCCGAAGTGTTTTCATGTTTTCTATTTCGGTGTATGATGTCTCGCGATAGTTGCAGAGAACTCTGATAAGGGTTTAACAGAAGTTAAAACATCTGATGGATCTTATATTTGATGGATGTTGCGTACAACCAATATATCAAGATTTCCTATCTCTCTTTGATGGTTTATTTTGGATTCAATTTCTTACAGCTGCATAAATCGCCGCACATACTATATACACTGATCCAGAAAGACAGTAGAGCGTGAATTATCGTAACTTCCGAACTACATGTATTACATGTTCAGAAACTTATCTAGCCATATTTATCGCTTTTTTACTACATAAAAATATGTCTAAACTCAAAAAACTGTCGCTTTTTTTTGTAAAAATTTCTCAAACGAAAAATAGCAACAAAAACAAAAACAGGTCACAACTTCGAGTGCTCGTATCCCTCTTCCTGTGCGTTTGACAACAAAATTGCTAGGAAACTATTTTACCGAAAAATAACGTTCCATTATCATTCGGGAGAAGTTGGGTCGCTCAAATACGTGGTTCTAAAAAACTAACAAGCAATTTCTACCAAATTCGTTTATCTTCCTTCTTTTTAACCCAATTTACGTGTTTCTCATCTCAAGTACAATCATGGGTATCAATCGTCCGTTCCGTAGCCGCTCTCACATAGGTTTGGGAGTATAGAAAAACGAAACCGTTTCTCATGGTGTTGCTCAAGAACGATCCCATGGGAATGAGAAACCGTTGCGTACGCGGATATCCGTACGCACACGATTCACGCATGCAAAGAGACAGTAGCCACTTTGCGACACGGCGCTTAGACGTGCGAATGCGCAAGTCAATGAGAAAGTCCCAAAGATCGGCACAGAAAAAAAATATATTCAGAAACAGTGATCCCATAAATAACATAGGCATAAAAAATAAAAATAGTTCTGTTCGTAAAACAAGACCTATGTTATGTTTTGACTTCCTAAACGCGAATCCAAATTCAGAATTGCTCTGCCTTTCTTCAGTTCTTGGCGGAGATTTTCCGCGATTAAAAAATTGAGGATGATGGAGCAATTCTGGCTCTGGATTCGGTTTCACGGCGTCACAATACATAAGGATACACAGGTCTGGTCTTTGGAAAAGAAGAATTCTTTATTTTTTGTGTGCCTATGTAATCAAATATGTACATCAAGTATTTAGTTTGCCCTTTATCTGCTCGACGCCCGTTCATATCATCACGTATTATGTGAAGAAAATGGGATGCAAGGGACAGACAATTGTGAGGAATAGATGACGAAATATCACCCTTTTCTTAGCAAGTATAGAGTAAAGACACCTTTCAAAATTGTTTCTTACACCTCTAAACTAATTAGGGGTGTATTTTTAAATTACGCATTTCGCAAACTATTGCTACAATTCTCCTCCACGGTCGAAGAGGAAACATATCGATTGCAAATTCGATAATACATGATGTTCCTTCTTTATAAATCTTCATAAAAACGATTTTTAAATGTAATTGAATAAACATGAAAGAAAATATATAAATTTTCTTGTGTTTACAAAAATTGTCCTGAACACAAGACTCTCCTTCATATTTGTCTACAGTTCTAAGGTGCTGCCAAATGGTACAGAGTGCGAGACTGCATTCTCTCGGAACGAGTGAGCTATCTATCAACGCTCGAGTAATCACTGAGACACTCCAAGATACGAGTAATATTTTTAACTCGAATGGTTCGATTGACATTAAAGAGAAACAGTGTAATATATCACCCCTATTTGATAGTAATAATAATGAATGAATAATGTAAATCAATTTGTAAGTAATGTAAGTCAATTAATTTAAAATAAATATTTGCAAAAAAGTCAAATTTCTGTCAATGGTGCTGTAATCGTTCTTCGAGTGCAAATTCCATTCCAAGAAATCCAGAGTGTGCGTCTCCTACTTATATCCCTACCGAAGCTAACTCCATAATATTCTGTCGAAAGAACATAAAATAGCGGAATGCTACGCAGACAAAAACCGTTCTCTCCCGCGCCACGTGGGAACAAAAGGGCGCGCTCTGGAACACTTTCTTCGCTCTTTCCGCACAAAAAGACATTTGGGAGCCTCATACGGGAGAGCACGGAGCGGATCTCCCGGACACAACGAGACGACTGACTTTCGTTTCAGAACTCGCGGAAGAAACAAGATTGGAATCGGGTGAGAAAATGGAGATCGGTGAACGTCTCCATCTGTTCGTTTGACAATGTTTCAGAGCAAGTCTCCACGGCGATGGCGATAAGGTCCCCGCGGGGTTCATGGGATGTGTGGAAAGTTTTCCTTTCATTCTGTCAACGGATCGTACCAATGAACCTTATCGTACCAATCCCCATCCTGGCCCGGGTTTTGCTCCGTTTTTCCTTCGGGTAGAGGCGGATTTCTTATACAGGTTCTCTAGGCTTTGTCTAAGGGCAAAGTGTTTATTGTAGCAATAAATCGTGAATTTAGTGTTTTTTCATCTCTTATGATTTTTAAACACTATACTCAGAATAATCTATAGTTCGATAATAACTTGTACATGTAGATTTACAAACATATTTGCGTTAAATTACAAACATATTGACATTATATATGTATTATAACTCGCAGCCAACTTTTTATCTTATCTAGGAACTTATGCAAAAAAAAATTTGAATCCGCCTCTGCCTTAGGGCTCTTGATCGGAATTGATGGGATGGTCCCTTGCTTGCTTCCGGAGAGTAAATTGGTTTATTGTCCTCCACGTGGTCATACGCAGTTTGTACTGTTTTTTGACAATAAATTTATTATTATTATTATTATTATTGTTAGACAACATTTCAAAACAATGAAAAAATTATATTCTAATACTGTACATTGTTTATATGTTAGTGAAATAAATACATTCAATAAAAAATAAATATCCAATTTTCTTGTTGGACAAATAATCATGAGCAAAAATGAATTTTCAAATTGGAGTCATTTATTTCCTGTAAAAATAATCTCATAGTGAGATACGTGTATTTTGTTGATTGACGGCAAAATTACAACAATGTTGAAACTAATCTAATAACATTAAACGACCAAAAATTCATGAACTTCTATCATTTTTCTGTCGGATTATCCAACACATACGCGCGAATGTTGGCGTTGGATATTGAACGATAAACAAATTTCTTCAAAAAAGAAGAAAACGTTTGGAGTTTACTGTAATTTAAAATGAGAAATTCTTGTTCACTTATGATTAGCTCGCGGCGCCTCCTATCAATCAATGAGTTAGGTTTTCCGAAAAAAGTATTAAACAATCGTAATGTCACAAATGTGAATGGTGAAAATAAAGAGAAGATAAAACTTTCTTGACAACGTAAAGAAATTTACTTTAACCCCTTGAAGGTCGGGTTGGGTGTCACGACACTTCACATATCTTATTATTTTGCTATTTCTGAAACATTCTGTTCGTACCTAATAATATAGCGTCTCTTTTCGCTGGAATTGCCGATGTCTACGCGCTGATAAGCCGCTTTTGTTCGTGCTGGGGTTTCTTATTCGTCAAAAATGAGTGTCAAGTTCAGGAGCAAATTAAATAATGAATTATATATTATTCGTCCATAAAAAGTCCACATAGTCCTACATTATAGTCCTTCATAGTCTCTACACGTTTTATTTAATTAGATTATATAATAGGCGTTAATTCTAGTACAATTTAGGGGCAAATGTTGGCGACACTGAACATATATTTTTCTGTATTTTTTATAAGCTATAATAATTAAATTAAAAAACTCATAAACAAGTAAACGTAATTAGTTTAGGGATGAATAAATTGTGTTGTTTAAATCTCCGCCACTAAACGCCTTTTAATTTCATCATTCAGATTAGTATACACTGTCTTTTTGTATTACTAATAAATATAACATAAAACGGTGTAAAATGACAAAGTATGTATCCCAGATGAGAGTAATATCCACATAGTTTTAATTATCTCTACACGTTTCGCAGAAAAATGGGAGTTTTGATTGGGGGTGACAGTATACCCCAACTGATTGTAAGAGATACAGATCCCATCCCACGACTGAGGGGTTTACCTTTAGGCAGAGTTGCACATTTTTCATATTAATTACTTCAAATCAAGTTTTCATGTACATATCTAATACTTTTATAGTTTTCTATTTTCAGTAACAAAAAATTGTTATTTAATACCACTGTACTAAAAGAGAGAAAAACCATAATAAGGAAAGCAACGCTACGTAACTCAGAAAAGAGAGGACCACCGACTTTTTTCTGAAAATGTATTTTAATTCTGGTTCCTGAAACAAAATATTTCATGTCGGGATTCGGTATTAGGAAATCTATCTCACGCAATTGTCTCAAAAATGAAACCTCATTACAAGTATCACGTAACAAAACATTGTCTTCATGAAAACCCACCAAACAAGGACCGAAAATTACACGCAAAAAACTTTCTCGCGTTACCACAAGACAATAATAACAGTCGCCGAAAAATACAGAGTATTACGTCACATTCAAACAAGACACTTCACAGTGTGAAACATTACCATACAATTCTCATTGCAAGAATGAGTGTAATTGCGTTTTAGAAAGCTCGTGGCGTTAAACTGGAACAAAGACTTCAGTGAATTTAATGTTCCTTGAGACTCGCTCGCTTCACGGCGCGTTTGAAATGTCGGCGATGCTTTCAATACAGAAGAAAACCGAAGAACGGCTCAATGTACCTCATCTAAATGACGTTAGAGTGAGGAATCAGTTGTTACTTGAACATCACGATGTTTTACAACTAGCGCCGGAAAATGTAACTTACCGCGATGACAGGAGAAGGGTTGTGAACAATCGTGAGGTCTTGTTACTTTCGAGGCGACTGTACAATAACTATAATTTGTATCTTTATGCATAAATCTTCCAACAATTCCTTTCAGTGGCCGATCTGGACCGTAATCAAGGGGGGAGCGTTAAATTTTATAAAGATTATTGCAAATATTATTATAAATATTATTGTAAATATTATAGCTATTTTCTATTTTAATATAATACATCATTTCATCCAAAAGATAATTAACAATTCATTAATAGTGACCAAATTTGTTAATTGTTTAAAATGGCAAATACATATTAAAGGATAAATATACATTTTATCAATTACAGTATTATCTGTTGAAAGTTCATGTCTAATGGGGGAGGGGGGGGTTATAGCCAAAAATCCGCCACTGATTCCTTTCACACATGTTTAAATGAATACATTTTTATAGCAAGATAGTGATTTTTGTGTTACGTTTTTTTTTTCCCCCCCCCCCACTCATCTTAATCTGTAATTCTTTTCTTTTACCCGTTATTTGTACGGCCTGCTTGTAATCTTGGTATTGCTATAGCTGCATCCTGACCCCAGCTAGACCTGCTCTGTTGATCCTGAGGTACACTCTATTTACCTCTTTTCCCCGGAGGAGTCCCGAATCCTCATGGACCCTAGAGACCAATTTGAGAAAGCAAATAAGAAAAGGATCGGACCACTTTAATTTATCCAATCAGCATCCGACAGCGATGGTCTAGTGATAGCGTCTTCGCTTCCGCAGTTCCGCTGAGCGGTAGAGAGTGGGTTCAAACCCTACTCGTCCGAACTTGGTGAGGTTTTCAGCTGGGGTATCCCTCACTTCTACAGACATATGTCGGTTCGATACCATGAGTTCCTTGGGAACCCAATATTTTTCTCCTTCCCAATTCCAACGGTTAGGTGGAAGAGCGGACAAGATGGCCCGAACCTCGCCTAAGACATCAAAAAATATATTATTCTATCACATTACTATACTATTTATTTAATTGTCTGGTTTTGTCGATAGTATTATTATTATTATTATTATTATTATTATTTAGTAGTTGTTGTTCTATGTTGTCTCCCATCAACAAAATAATGATAAACATACCTACTCCTTACACGCGATTCGAATCCAGAGCCTTCGTCTTCACAAGAGCCCTGTGTCTCAACCATCTGAACAACCGGTTTTGTTTCTTTGAACGAATGGAAATTCTTTGCTTCCTTCTGGAGTGTACAGAAGCTTTCGGTTGTGCAAGAATCTTTTGTACGTTTCTTGAGTTAAAATCAAAATAAATTCTTGTAGTCCTGTTTATTTCCGCTAATTTCAAATGTTCCTGTGATATATTTCTATTTTGCTAGTGCTATCTTGTAGGAATGTGTTGGGCCCCAGTTAAGCACATATCCATTGATGAAACTTTCAATAATGTTGTATCTATTCTAGTTATATTAAAAATTGTCATTTTAACAGTAATTCATTAATTATGGAGTAATAATAACTGCCAAACAATAATATTGTACCGTTTAAAATCAAACAATGTATTAAAAATTCTCTATTTTTACTAGAGTTCGCTGGTTTTGTGACAGTTTTCGTTAAAAAGCTTTCTTCATTGTCCCGAAAAGCAAAGGAAATTTCGCATTGTCATTTTCTGTGTTAATTTGTGACACATGTAACAGTTTTTTACATCGATTCCATTAAAAATTACGTCTGAATTTATTTAAAAAGTGCTCCACCTTATGACTTTTCCATAACTGCTCGTGCAAGTTTAAGATGGTTTTAGTTTTAATGTTATCCCCGCGAGGTTGAAATTTTAAAGGACTAGTTTATATATATTTCATTATTTATTTATTTTCATAAAAAATAAGGACAGTCCCCAGGTCGATCATACTACCTTAAGCAAACAATTTCTTATAAATATCAGCTTTTTACATCGTAAACGTCGAAACCAATTTTCATTAAATTCACAGAATACAAGTGTTTCAATACTGAAAAGAGATTGATCATGGTTTTAATGCGAAAATTTTCTTTTTAGTAGTTTCTTCAGAGTGAACTACAACAGGCGCATAAATGCTATCCGCCAAGCATCTGTATCATCCCGAAGACAACTCGTCTTTGGAGGCTTTCATATCCTACGTCTCGTAGTCGGGGGAGGGTGTTCATGAATTGTGACGACGTGGGTCATAAATTAGATGAATGAATTTCATGAATACATTTTGTTCTAAAAGACAATATTGAAGAGACGAAATACGGTCGAAATGGAGGGGTTCAGATTCTAAAAAAGTATGAGAAGGGAGGGAGCGGTAGAAAGCAGAAACATTTTGTCACTTTGGAAATCATAAGTTACGACCCCTGGTTAATTGCGGGAAACGATTTTCCTTCCGTAGATGACGTCATTAACAAGATGAAAAACCCGGGAATATAAATATTAATATAATAAAAGACTTACAATCTTTTATGGATGCCCAGGGGACTTACATCTAGTAAGTACGTGTTTAGCGAACACGGGGCCCCGAGCTGAGTCTGGCATTACTTCCACTNAGTACGTGTTTGGCGAACACGGGGCCCCGAGCTGAGTCTGGCATTACTTCCACTTACTTGTGCCATGCTCCTTCCTTTCTCTTTTCTGACCTCCCTTGGTCACCTCTTGTTCTTTTCGATCCCGACGCTATTAGGGCTAGGGTATCTTTCATTTTCCTCTTCCTTTTTTTAAATGTTTTTAGTAAAGTCTTGAGATATGTTGGGATTTGAGTTTTGAGTTGTAATTCAGGAGGGTTTTTAGTGCGTATGGTTGAGTTATTCGGCGAGTCCCACACGCGGGGAGAGTCATGTTGGCTCTCCTTAGTACGTAACTGCATTTTTCCTACCCGTACAAGTTTTAAGGGCGCTAATGACCTTTGATGTTGACGAGCCCTAAAGCCCCACAAAAAAAAAATTATGGATGAATAATATATATTTCGTGAAAAGAGCTCACAACGTTCCGACTTCGTTTTAAGTCCTCGTCAGGTGATCAAATGTCAACAAATTATAACAAGAATCATAACAACAGAACAATAAAATAAAACTTTCATTCATGTGTTCGAGATAGTACAAAACCTTTAACACGAAAGCATTCTAAGGATAGGAAGACGAAAAGAAAACCCAAATAAGATTTAATTTTCTGATTTCGGAAGATTTTCACCTTCTCGGACAATCATCTGGCGCAAAATGTTTGGCGCTGATGAAAATAACAGTTTTATTCTGCCTTGAAAATTGTTATTAAGTATATTAACATGTAAATTAAAGCTCTGAATGAGTTAATGGTAGGTTAATTATGTTATGTTGAATGAAAATGGAAGACGGGACGGAGATTCGAACTCGGGACCTTGAGCTTAGCGCGCTCATGCGCTTACCGACTGCGCCATCCCGTTCGCCTCCCGGGCCAGTCTTCCGTCCTCATTCAACTTGCGAGACCCGTCTCCCATTTTCATTCAACATAATTAATCTGTTTCCTGGCGGTGATGTTCACCGCAATCTAAGAGATTTCTATGAGTGAATGGTAGTTAAAAGATTTTTATAAATAAGTAATTTTCGATGAATTAAATTTATTAGTGTTGATTAAAAGTGCGCCAAAAATCTGACGCCAAACGTGGACCCAGAGTAATAGACAGAGACGAAGAGTAGTATTGAATGTTTATTTAAGATGGCACCAACTCTCCAAGCGAGTCAAATAACTGAGATGTACAACTTTTCTTTATTTTTACTGTAATTGTCATAAAACACAAAAAATATGAATAATAATGCTGAAAAATATGATTAATTTCTATCTATCAGTTAATAGTATAGAACATCTATCAGTTAATGATATTTCGTGGTCTTATTTTGTAAATAAGTGGCACATACCAGTGCAGTATTGAACGAGTGAATTCTACATAGTGAACAAGTGAATCCTAGAACCTTCTGGAATAGCATATTCCAGAATACCAAAGCCCACTCCCACTAACATGGTAAATCGAGAAGACCTAGGCGACTATTGAATGCCTAGCAACATAACTTTTTTGGTTAGAGACAAGACATTCATTCCAGCGCGGAAGTTGCTACAGTTGACATCGTATTACCGCGTGCTCTGCTGTGGACTCTCTACAGTCCAGTGTCGTTCTCGCTCCAGGTGCCTCCACCTGACCGCGCCTCATCGCCAGTGATATTATTATACCGCTCTACAATTACGAGAGTGACTTAACATTCTAAAACGGGCGTTCAATACTCACGTGTTCAAGTAACATTAAATTCGGTGCGCAAGTCAACTCATTAACTGAACAACGGGTTCTTCTTAACAAGTGCTTTTCTCAAGTGTCTCTCCACCTAAGATTTCCACGGACGCTATTTTGAGAACTACTAGTGTGGAATCCGCATCGACTTTGTGAGTACGCTAAAACTGATTTTTATGCAATATCAGGAGTTGTCGGAGTCTCACTCAACTTATTCAATCTTTATTAAGAGACCAACTGACCAAATGACAATTTATATCAACTAGTGTTTTTTTAAATTTATATGTTTCTCACTTTCTCAGTCTGTGTTGATTAACTAATCAGAGCCTTTAATATTGAATATACACGTACATTATTCTTGTAGTGTAACGAAGTTAGTCTTTACCTTCTGTTTCCTATTTATTTATTTAGTAGGGGATCCAGAAATGAACACGCATTATTATTTTAAAGAATTATTGATAATCAGGCACTTTAAATACTAAATAATTCATACATCCAACATGTATTTCATCCATAAGACTTAACGTCTTTCATCATCAATTATAATTGCAACTATTTCATTTAAATGGCCGGAGATGTATGTTTTTAAGTTGAAATAACAATTATAACATGTTACTCTGTTTATTTATGCCGATTTAAGATATTTTGGTGATTTAATTCTACTTACAAGAGTACTACCTTAAAAGACTTTTGGACTGCTACTCACCCGCGGCAGGTCGATGTCGTCGATGGTGTTGGCAGAAGGAGCGGAAGAAGGTTCATCCGCTTGATTTGCTGCTGGAGGCTTCGGTTGCGCTGGAGGAGGTCTCCTTACGCTCACTTTGATGACATCCTCCATGCTGTCTCCTTCAGAGTCCTCCAACTGCGAGGGCGCCGCCGCTAGACAGCGCTCGCCGTCGAACTCCCCGGCAGGACACAAGACGCGTCGACAGCGCTTGAAGAACGGGTCCCACAACTCGCCGGCGCCGCACACGGCCACCCGACCAACCTGCAACGGATGCAAATTATACGTCATTAGAGGAAAGTATACTACGGCTGACGAGGGAAATAAAAAAGCATAACGCCAATTCCAACGAAATAAACAGCCGCGGTCCAGTGGTAGCATCTTCGTTTCCAGTTTATCGCTGAGCGGGAGAGCGTGGGTTCAAACCCTCCTCGGTAGAACTAAGCGAGGATTTCATCAGGGCCTTCCTTCAACTACTCCAGACAAATGTCGGTTCGGTACCACAAGCTCCCCGGCCACCCAACATCTCTCCTTCCCATTTCCCTCTCCCAAGTCACGGTTAGGTGGTAGATCAGGCCTCACCAAAAGATATTAAATAAATAAGTAAATGAAACAAACTTTGAACTCCTAACGATACTGCCATCCCGGGAACTGCTACGTGTTTTTGTGATCAGCAGATGTTCTGTGAAGTTAGAGTCAAGTAACCATCCTGTGCATATAAGAAAATTAAAAGAACAATATTTTATTATGATTCGAGAAAAACAATTTATTTGGATCAATTATGTTAAGTTGGTTACAAATTCCAATAACAATTTCTTCCAACTTGCTAGAAATATACTACAAATTACATAGTGGAGAGCGTAGCTGTGTGATTGGTGCATCGCAATAATTCACAATAGGTACGTGTGCACCATCAACAGCCAGATGAAAATTGCGACGGACCAGGACTCGAACCCGGGACCGCCTCATCTGGCTGCGGGCGCACCACCCGCCTCGACTCCCAAGTTCGAACGCAACTTCCATCTGGCCTGATCCAGTGAACCTGGGTCACATCTCCCTACAGGAGATAAGTGAGTTAATAGGCAAGTGTGGTACAATTGAATAGTTCATGGGTACCACTATAAATTCAGTATGAGATAAAAATATCCATGCTTTCCGCATCAAGATTGTGTTTGTAAGGATGGTAAAGACTTTTTTACTTTTACATGCATCGTAAGACGTGGCACGAGCCGAGTCGGCGGAGCCACCAAACCGTCGGACATCATCTTACTACGAACATCCTCTTACTATTATGCATCTCTAAAAGCATCCCCCTTTCGACGCGGAGGGAAGAAGGTCACTTTTGATACATGGACTGCGAGCACAATGCGTTTTATGAAGGGTCGTGGCAGTGGCTAAGGTTATGTTGGCAGTCCGCGTGTACTGAACGGACCTGCAGGACCTTATATTGTTGTATTTGTAAATGGGAAATATAGATTGCTATTGAAGCTTATCTATAAGGAGCGATAGGAGTTGGGAGTTGGGTGGTTGGCTATTGTTAGGCTATTGTTGGTAGGTGGGCCGGTTAGCTGGGTTTACCAACAACTTGGCCCACGTGGAGGGGTTAGTAGAAGTAGTTATTTATTTATTTAATACCTTTTGGCGAGGTTCAGGCCATGAGGCCTGCTCTTCCACATAACCGCTGGACTTGGGAAAGGGAATTGGGAAGGAGAGATGTTGGGTTGTCAGGAAACTTGTGGTATCAAACCGACATTTGTTTGGAGTAGTTGAGGGAAACCCCAGCTGAAAACCTCACATAATTCGACCGAGCAGGGTTTGAACCGGTTAGCGGGAACGCGGAAGCCAAGACGCTTCCACTAGACAACCGCTGTCGGTTAGTTACTAATAGTTAGAGATATTGATACTGAATAGAGGAAAGAAGGTTCGCTTTTCAGCAATCGGGAATCGAACCTGGGATGACTTGGTGATGAGCGACAACACTACCACCTGCGCCACCGGTGGGGCTGATCTAGGACGTCCAGAACGCAAACTTTTTGCAAGAGCACTTCAAAACTTCAAAGGAAGTTTCAGAATGGCGTCAGCGGAGTGTGGCTGATAGTAGGATCTATCTGTTTACGTTGTGAGAGTGACTGAGGCAATATATTTTCGGTGGATAGTACGCAATAAGCGGTGGAAATGAATAGTAGAGTGCTCCACCCAGTCAGTTTACGACAAGTCTACAGCGACGCCAGGATTTCGGAGTGTTTGGCCTTTGACAAAAATAGCGAACAGTTCTGTAAGATGAACGGTTGTGTTTCCTCCGATCAAAGCAGGAAATTCTGAAGTAATTTTTTATGGTTACCTTCAATATTATAAATATCGTTTTTGCTACAGTGGAAGAAGTAACCCGAAAACAAGCAATGACATTCAGTTCACGTTATTGTTTTGGAGTAAGTTGGAACAAATGTAATTCCATCAATGTATCATGATCAATTTCAATACCTCACAATAAATAGTATAATGGATTGTATGTCAAAATTCCGATTTTTTTAGACACGATCCAATAATTAAAAAATAGTTTCAGTAATCATTTCTTAACTGTGATATCATGTTTAGAAAACGTGTTGTCATAAATTATGCCATATCTAAATGTCGAAAAATAGTGTTAACCGCAATGCTAACATCAACTTTCATCTTTTCTACTCAACGCACTTCCTATATCTATTTCAGTGCAACATTTCACTCAGGCAGTCGATTAATTTGTTCGCGGTGGTCGAGGCAACGATGCGCGAAAGCGAAATTACAGCTGTCATTCTTCTGAAGAGAAGAGAAACGAAAAAAGAAGGGAAAAAAGTACAAAAACTTTGAGAACAAATTCCCCCATAAAAAGTTTTCCATTATCCGTTTCGAATTAGCAGGTCCTCTCCTTATCTCAACAAAAAATATTATGAACTCTACAATTTCGTTCTTATCTCTCCTCCTTTAATAACAGAGCAATAAGTTGTATTATGGTATAAGAATTACTGTGAATTACATTCATAGATTTTTTTAACATCCTCCTTTCTCTTTCATCCTCACCTTCGTATCCAATTATCGCGTCCTGCACCTGCAATCATTCGACCTCATCATGTCCGAGCCTTGGTTAATTCATGTTCGCAGACCCCGTTTGCCAGTTCGTAATCTGTATGTTATTAATCTCTCCACTCAAATCTGTTCTCTCTCAGATCCGGACAACTTCCACCTTCTAGAAGACACGAATATTTCTCGCAAAAAATAAAAGTTATCTATAAAGTGTCTGTTATCAGAAAATAATTTATGAATTGATATAACAATTTTAAAGACAGTTTCATTTTTAATCTAGAATTATTAAATTCATATAATACCTTCAATAAAATAATAAATTTTTATATTTATAAATACTGTGAATATTCCACATTAAATCGTGAAATATCTTAACTATTTCTGATCTTAAGGATAGTCACTAGTGCGTGGAAAATGTTATTGAAACACAAGAGGGAGAAAAATAACTTAAAGTTATTTGCTTTATAGTAAATGCGATGTGAACAAAAGGTATACTGGCGAAGATTAACCTTCCAACGTTCTATTTAATTATTCATTCATTTATCGTGAGACATTTAAGTGTGGAAAAACTGCATATCTTAAGTTTTTACAGCCGATTACACAAATGCTCTCTTCCTTCAGGAAATTCCCACAAACCGAACCAGTAGTGAAGACCCGAATGAATGGATGAATGTGTGAGGGGATGAATCAATGGACGCAGATGGTGAAAGGGAATACCCAAAGAAAATCTGCTTCGGACCTGTTTTGTAGGTCACGACCAGTTCCACGTTGATCAACCGATCCAGTCTACAGTCACATTTAAGTCAAGATGCATTCTATTCTCAAAGATAGTCTCATCATTAAAAATTGAACAAAATAAAAAATTGAGAACATTTAAAATCATTTAGAATGAAGATGTAATCATATTAATTTATTTATTATATTCTATGGTGAGTTAATTACCTACTCGTCCTCCAAACCATAAATTGGGAGAGAGCATTATGAAGGAGAGATTTTGAGTTTCCGGAAAACTTAAGAAACCAAAGAAACATTGGACTGAAGTAGGTGAGGGAAACCCGAGCTGAAAACCTATCACTATCGATGGTCATAGTTTCTCGAGACCAGAAGATACTTTGGAAGTGCCTACACTGAAAGAAGATTCTTGAAAACCGTCGTAGATTAGGGATTAAGTTAGAATGTGGTTAATATTTACCATTACTTCTAGATTTATTTCAGCACAATATTGCGAGGAAATATACCTAAAAACGAGCTGATTAACTATTAATGTATTAACATTCACGAAAGTGTGGATGAGTACAGATAATTATACATATTCCAGTTAAATTTTAATAGTAGTATATACGAGTTTCTATCAGAAGTTTTTGATTTAAGATTATTGGAATCATTATGAAATTTGTTGTAGGTTTCAATCCTACTTACAGAAAGAGTTTAAATTCAGATCAGAAATTAAAATTAAATCTCAACGTCCGTATCCATGGTGGTGTAGCGTTTAGTGAATCTTCGAATCCACTAAACGTAATGTGAAGAGGTTTTATATATTTATCTGTATATTCTTTCAATTTTAATTTTTCTCTTTTTGGAAAATGAATTAGTAATTCAAAATTTGAAATGAAATTAACTAAGTTTTATTTCCAAAATTGATAATCTAACGTTAAGGGTAAGTTACTGAAAACATTTTATTCAAGAAATAAGTAATAGAGTTTTATCAGTCAAAATATATTAGAGCCTAACCGAAACACGCTGCAAAGATCCACCACATTTGTGACAAGTATAGACATTCCTGTAAGTTTTTATGTTTTGTAAAACTTGAACTATGCGTCATTACTTCTAAAGATATCTAGAATTCCAAATATTTTTATTGATTGTTTTTATTTACTTTCTTGGATGGAATAATAATTAATTCTATTCTCATCTCCCGAATACTTTCTATGCAATCTGAGTATTTTTATCGATATTCGGAGCAGCTTCGCTCAGATTGTTTGATCGAGTCCCCCACTGTTTCTCTCTTGAAGGTAGTATTTTGTTTCTTTCGTAATCCATGCAAGAGACCCTCCTTTAATGCTCAGGTGGTAGCGTTCTTGCTCATCACCTAGTCATCCCAGTGGGGCGAGAAAAATTGTTTTTTCATATTAATGTCCCAGTTCATATAACTCTGGCTACTGAAAATCTACTGAGAACCCTCCTTCCTCTATCCACCTACTACTAGTATCACTACCTCTCACTACTACTAACTACTCCTACTAACCTCCACGTAGACCAAGTTGTTGGTAAACCTAGGTAAGCGGCCTACCTAACACTCACCTCCTACGTCCTATCACCCCATGT
The DNA here is from genome assembly GCA_002313205.1 of Laupala kohalensis. NCBI lineage: Eukaryota > Metazoa > Arthropoda > Insecta > Orthoptera > Trigonidiidae > Laupala > Laupala kohalensis. The sequence goes on along the minus strand of NNCF01127928.1, from coordinate 339,211 downwards.
AGAAGTAGCTTCAATAGCGCGCTACTTTTTCCGTTTACAAATACTGCAATGCAATAGAGACTCACCTCGTCGCCTGGACCTCGGACGTCCAGCAGCATGGCGAAGGCTCCTGGAGAGAACTCTGTGTGGATGAGGGAGCGCTGCAGAGTCTTGCTGCAGGTGAGGTACTGCAGGGGCACTCTGTTGCACACGGCGCAGTGAGGATTTCGGTACGCTGTCACGCCTTCGTACACCTGCACAGGAGAGAAATGCAACAGAATTAGTTATTTTATCTAACACGAATAAAATTTGTACGTAATCAAATACATTTTATGGTAAAAAATCAGTGTGAAGCTGTGTATGACCACAAGGGGGTGAGCAATTTCTTATTTGAAAATACTTTTATATTTTATAAATTATTACTTATTGTTTATTTATGTGAAAAATAAACAGCACACTTTTGAGCGTAGCTTATGCTAGATGCAGGCTAATCAGTAGTATTTCCAAAAGACATTAACGAAGAACCAGTTAATTGTAGGTCGTGTGGGACGTAAAAATTGAAGATATCACACGGTTTCTTCCAATTCTCCTTATTACTGCAAAGTTGATAGTATTATTCACAATAAAAGAAGTACTACTTTGCGATACAATTAATAAAGTTCATTAAAAATAATACTATATAATAAAAGCGAAAATATTAGTGGCTATCACTAGAACCATATTCCAACGATTAGTCAAACGACGAGATGATATCAGCTAGAATAATATTTGCCATTTCTAGGTCAAATAGGTACACTTAACATGTATTGTAACCAAGATTACCACCATTTTGAGTTTTGTTTTTATTATGCTCCATAGAATGCAATACTGCGGCAATATCAGCACAGATAGGCCACTAGGAACACATACTGGCGCTCTAACGCAACCCGCTGTCCTTATTCATTTTTCTCTCATCCATCTACGTTTTGTAGAAATGCCTCTACCGATGGCCGAAGAATCACACAATTTTTTTTTTTGCTACAAACTTTCGCATCAGTTACGAAGACCAAAGTATTTGCCTCATCGCGACTATTCTTACAACAATGTGATGTGATCCTCTTCACAAATACACTGACTTGATTACATAACCAATCAAATTGTAGTTGAATCGTGTACATTTCAAGAAAGTATTACACAACCACAGGAAAAAAAGTAGAAAACTCTCCACTTCCTAAATCTTCGAGAAGTGCTTCTCAAGTGTGTGAACCGCGTTGCGCAAAGAAGTCCCAGCAATCGCACTATGAATGAAGACAGAGAAATAAACCCACAAGGCCACTACATAAACTACATCACTGTGAGAAAAGGAGAATAATCTTTCTTCCTCGAGACAATAATATTCCGGAAAGAAACTTTTTCTGACTGGAAAGCGGAGGAGGGTCTCGTAAACTTCTCGGATGACGGGAAGTCAACAAAAGCATGAAAAGAGGACAACCGACCCAAATACGAAATTGTTCACGGAAACTGACTCACGTCGTTTCATTAAATGAAACCTTAAATTAGAGTTTTTTTTTGTTAGTTTGATGATTAAGAAGTAATCCCGGACATCCAAGTAAAAAAGCCTTCTCATTCTGGTTTTTCAACTAAGTTATAATAAAGTAATTATACAAGTAATTACATTATATTCTTTTTATGTTTATTTTTCTATCATTCACCCTATGTAGAATATAGGCAAAGTTGTATAATCTTCCAAAACGGTACTATTTTTAAAATGTACCATAATATAAATATTACGGTAGTATATAAAGAAAATATATAGAAATTAACATAATGCATAAAGATAATTATTTACATAATTGGATGTTTCTCAACTACGGAAATCTATGACAGTTGATGAAGAATTTAATGAAATTGTGTGAGACGTCCTAGAACCGACAGAATGCTATTTTAAATTTGTACCTGTCACTCGCCAATGAAAGTTATCTCGCTTTTTCCTGAAAGTCATGTGTCTGTGAGTTCACAGAGGATAAAGATCGTGAAGGGATCCTTGTAAGAGTTGTGTTGTTGAGGAAATCTCAACAAATAATTTTCTTGGCATTGCGGTTGGAAAATTTGCAGTGCAGTTAAGAAAATTAATTTTGACAGTTAATCATTATTTCCCAATAAATACACATGTTCATGGTTTATCTTCTGATATTCTATTTATTAAACTTCGTGGCATTGTATGAAACAGTAGGGAAGAGACCAATTCAAACTTAACGCAGGGTTAAGAGTTTAGGTAGGTCCGTTATTCAGGACAGCCATTTGAGAGACATGAATGCACGGGTATAAAAGAAACCCGAGAATTCTATGTACGTTTATCACGCAATGACTTCTACTACACTGACAAATCTGTCATTAAACAATCAAATATTCCCAAGTGTCACTAAAAAAGTGTGTACTAAAGGTTTTAGATTTTTTTAAAAGAGACTCAGTCACAAAGTTGGTGGCACAGAACACTGTTTTTGACAGATCACTGAATAATAATTTAATTTTTATTTACTTCAACTGATGGATGATAAACAATTCACAAAATAAGTAATTAAAATATATACTAAGTTAATAAAATATTAAATTTATCATAAATTCATAGTTATTTTATTACATGGTTCACTACTAAAATTATTAAAACATACTTGTATTTCGAATTACTACTAAACGCGTTATGTTATATTTTAACGGACGAATTCGTTACCAGATACTAAAGAGAATTTAAAATATAGTAAATATAGACAATAAATAAATATAGTCTTTAAAACATGATCAATAAAAAAGTAGAAAATTGTTCATCTACTCGATGGGTATTTTCTGTTAGTAATTCGTACGATACCTCTGTATTCGTAAACGTCAAGTAGAACTCGTAATTCTTTGAAGAACATGTGTATTAATTTGAGAGAGAAGGATAGTTTTGACTTTGCATAATTTTCAAATTACGAGTGGAGTCCCTTTTGAAATTTTGTCATCCGTAGTTGTACCAGAGATTGAACGTCTAGATGCGCGTACTTTTCCGATGTTCCAAAGAACACCTCCAGACCATTTTATTGCTTTTACGATCATATACTAGTTCAACACCATTGCTCGTACATTCGTTTTATATACCTGCACATGGGAGTTGCTGGACTGTTCAGAACGCTGATAATATATTTTGTAACAAGCTGTTTGCTACTTTCCTACTGACCTAAAACATACGAAATCATGAAAGTTTAAGTGATATTCCTTGTTCGCACGATTGAGTTTTACAGGACTAGTGGAATGGTATCTTTTTGCAACACTCCACACCGTATCACACCTGTTTTAAATTAAAAATACAATATATCACGATTTTAACACAATCACAAACAGCACCCACCTTAACATTCTTCAATTAAGATAGTCGCAATATGACGCATCCTGCGTAAAAAGATACAAGATCAAACCTACCGAAATCAATTTAACTGAAAAATTCCTTCGCAAAAAAATTCCACGACGCAGTCAAGTACACAACGCTTCTTCTATGTGGTGGTTATGTCTACAGATTCCACTGCTTTGTATCCTATAGTCTTTCTAGAACTCTCCTTCTATACAGGAATAGTTTTATGGCACAAATTAGCAAAATTAGTGATGTACATGCCATTCGCATGTCTGCTAAAATATCGAAGTAGTAGTAGTAGCAAACATAAATAATTAGCATAAATTGAAATACATGTAGTTAATTATCACTTCAAATTAAAATATCATATTTCATCGGTCATTTAATGAAATAATTGTTATAATTTTCGATGGTGGAATACAATCCTTATGTCACTGAACACTTGAAAAAGATGTTCCATATTTTTCGAGATGTGACACATAAATTACTGAACAGTTGCACTCGCCATGTTTATTTTTTCAAAAGGTATCAAGCGAGTTCCTGAATATTGTCAATATACTTTTAATAGAAAGAAACAAATTAAATCATGTTCTTCTTTATCATAATTCATAATATAGTTATAAAACAATAACTATATAAATGAAGACAACATTTATAATAATTCTCAGTGATTTAACTAACTGGGATCTTTAACAATACCTATACATAAAAACACACAGATTCTTCAGCCTCAGAAGAAAGGCATGACTATCTGTCTTCGACATCGGTAAAACCCCCGGAAAAATGGCACTGAGCAATTTCAGTAACCCGTCGGGGAAAACCAAAGAGATGTAAGTATGCGTGACTGAGGCACCACGAGATTCGCAAAACGAAAGTGATCTGTCCATTCGTTGACCAACAGAGAAAGGCTCTCAAGGAGAGACACATTCCGAAGGTGAACTGTCAAAATATCTTTTAGAAGTAACAAGTAGAGGAAAGAGGTTGCTAAAATTGTATCCTTGTTTGTTTGATTTTTTCAGACGAAAATAGGGCAAGGCCGATGACACGAAAGGAAATACAGTAGCACTCCTCAAAATCCGAACTCCAATGAACCGGATCGCCAAGTATCCGGATCGATCGCAGAAAAATGTTGTTGTAGTTTTAATTACTGGTCGCTTTGTAAAAATTGAATAAAAATATTCTTAAAAATTTTAAACAACACTTTAGCTTATTAAAATTGTATAATTAGTGTATATATAATTTAAAATCTTGAGGGTTATGGTTGATCCATCATAAGAACAAAATAATTTTCTTCCGACAATAGTAAATTATGAACAACGAAAGTTTCCTGATTCCTCTAAATTCTTTCTTCCGCGCGTTTCTTTCAAAATATTTATATTACGACCTTTGTAAAAGAAAAACTGAAAATAAAAGTTTGAGTCAAAGTTTCAACCTTAAACTAGGCCATCTAGTGACGTTAATATATAACCATAAATCTTAAATATGTAGGTCGTCCAGAAAGAAAAGAACAATTGGACGTAAGTAATAAACAGCTAAAGGTATCGTTACAAAACTTTATTTATACGTTACATGGCTTTAACCAACTTTTCTATTTAGTCGCCATGGCTTTTATTATAACGAGAAACAAATTTTTCAGTACCGTTGTTACACAAATCTGCCGCCAATGACTTTGTGATGACGTAACGTGTTTTTTTGAGGACATAATTTGAATACTGTTTCTCGTCCAAAAATGTCTTCAATTTCGGGAACAGGTGGTAATCGCTTGGTGCTAGATAGGGCGCTGTAAGGGGATGTCCAAAAATTTCCCATTTCAAGCGTCGAAGTTCCCGCAGTGTTTCTGCAAATGCATGAGACCAGGCGTTGTTGCAGGTCAGGAACACCTTCCAGACAACATTCCACGTCTCTTGTTTTGGATGGCAAGTTTAATAGTAGTTGAGTTTTACAATGGGCTGTTGAGTTTATTGATTCTTCTCTTGACACAAATTCCACATCGATTAAACTTAGAGTATAAAAACCATATTGAAAACCTTATTCCTCGTTATAATAAATGTCTCGACCTCCATGAAGACCACACTGAGAAAAATAAGTTAAGGTCGTGTAACGTTGTAAATAGTTCTTGTAATGATATCTTCAGTACATTGGTTGTAACAATTTAAAGAATTTTTTTTGTAATTTATAAAATACAAATATTTTTCTTAATGTGAAAAATTCAATTCCTCAAGTACATATCAGGTCACTAAATCCAAGTAGTACATAATTAAAAATCATTACTCGTGTTTCTTTCTTGACCTTTTTTTAAATGGTAAGTGTTACAACTTACCCCATGTTTGGGGCTAGTTGTAACAGGCTCCGGACAAATAGGAACAATAAATATTTTGGTAGTATATTTGCTAGCAAAAGCGAGGTTCATTTGTTAATTACTTTTACAACATATATTTAGATTAATTAATACAATATCAATTGTATTAAATAATCATAATTATGATTTAAATTTACATGGTGCAGCATATAAAATCTTTATTTTAATTCAAAGTAGTAACATAACACTTCTTAAAGTGGTAAAAGCTTTAATAAAAAATAATAAATTGGTAATTTTTTCAATTAAAAATAAGGATCAAAACACTTCTCTTCTTAATCATAATCATCAAACTTAAAATAGGAACATAACAATTAGTTCTGGTAATTAAATGATTTAAAACTAAATAACCTGAGTCAAACTTTTTCTTATTTATTTAGTATTAAACTTAGTACCTAAAAAATGTGGCATGTATCTCTTAAATTTTGGCTGGTTGAACTATTACAAAACCTAATACAGGTACGTATAATTATACCCACATAATAATACGTTACAGCCATACTTACTAAAGATATACGCACAAGGGAGAAATAGTAACATGTTACAATTTACCCCCGTTTTTTGTTACAACCTGCCCATCAGCTCATTTTAAATGTTTTTTTAATTTTCTTAAAAACTATAAAACTTAGAATTGAATTCAATGATCAAAATCAGTTAAACATTTTACCATTCAAACAACAAAAATTAAACAATCATTAATAGAATGTACGATAGGAAAAATCAAAAATTACGTCAGTATATTTTTGTCGATTTCTGGCCAAATCGGAGCACGAGAGCACATCCTCTCGCAGCGCCGTCTCGCGGATCACTGGCGGCGCTTACGTAATACCTTGCGTTATAAGACAGAATTTAAGCCAGATATTTGAATCGAAACTGTTGAAATTCCCTATTAAAATTGAATGTTACTTGTTACCCCTGTTAGTTTAAGTCCCCCGTTCCCCTACATGGAAAAGGAAAACTTATTGTCAAAGAAATAAAATCCAAAAGATTTGAATGATTAAGACATATAGATAGGGTCTCTGAAGAAAAAAGTTCTGTAAGATTCCAAATTATGAGAGTTAGAAACTTCAAAAGAGTAGCAGTCGACACGAGTCATTAGAGGCATGAACCCAAGAAGACCAACACTAATCCAGATTTTAAGCGTCTATGAAGAAGAAGAAATAATAATATTTTTAGTTGTTTATTATTTACGTTCAATCGTCCTTGTTTTCTGGACGACCCTCGTCCATGAGTAGTCATAATGGCATAATATAAAGTTATTTTAAAATATTGAGGACGCGGTGCACCTTGTCACACCCCGATGTATCCCCTCACGTTGTTCCCACTTACGCAGTGCAGGAAACTTATATAAGAACCCAACAAACGAGAAAGTAAACACTGATTCCGTCGCATGAAGTCCCTAATTCCCTTCCTGGCTGCAAACCTCGTACGCAACTCTGTTGTTCTTAGAGGAAGCAAGTGAACAAGGGCAGTGTGGCGACGGGGTGAGAGATTTTCCCACCAGACATCGCACCGGTGCGGCGACGCGGCTTTTTCACCACGCGTCTCACTCCTTCCTTCGGGCTACGCAGCCGGATGGGCGGTGTTGTCATATGTCTGTTGCAGGGGATGGCCTAGCGTAGTTCCATTTCAGAAGCCGTGCCACAGAACTACAAAACTGTTGAAAAGCTAACTTAAGGCACTGTTCTTTCAGCCAAAGGTTAGAGATCAAGCCCTTTCACAGTCACATTTGGCTCTTCTATTACTGCTGGTTCTACGAATCGACTGATGTAGGCGATAGCATCCAGACATAAACAAACTAAGATTTTGCTGTTATGGGTAAGACGCTCGCGAGGCTACAGCGAGAGGAAGACTCTGTAACATCGCAATAAATGTCATTGACTCCCTCACGTTCTCCTGGTCTTTCGCTGTGAGCTCTGTAGTATCGCGGTCAAATGGTGGAGGACGTCGCCTGATGGATTCACGTAATAACTTATGAAATGGAGATGGGTTAGTAATATAACCCAACATCTTTAGAACAACACTAGTTTGAAAAGTAATTGCAAAAGTTCATTTCTGTTGTACAGATTTCCATCATAATTAGAAAATATTACAAAATCCATTACATCAGAAAATATTCGCATAATAATAAAAGAAGAGTTTTATCACGTAGAAAACTTTCCTGTACATAGAAATAACCGTGTACAGTAGTAATAAAGCGCGTGCAGAAAATATAACGTAAACCGAAAGTGATACAGTAGCAACTTATGGAAAACAAATTTTTCCGCGGACCGAACAAAATTGTATTCGCTCATACAGACAAGGGCAAATACAGAAACGCAAAACAGACCACGCCAGAGCTAATGCTATTTTCCGCGACAAGCCCAGAACGAACGCAGTCGAAATTCAGGACGAGGTCGAATTGATAAATTATAACATTCGGGAAGGATGTGCTTCGATATTTGATTTCACCAAAATAAGCCATGACTGAAACACAGAGTATCATATGAAACGACTGAATTTAAGATATATGGGTTTATTGCAGGAAAACAGTGGCGACTTCAAAGCCTCCAATTAACCTACTTATCAGGGATTGCGACATGCGATGTACACATAGTGTGTGGTCTTCTTCCCTTTCTCGAGAGGAGCAAGTCATGGAAGTGATTGTCGCTCTTCTCAAACGACCAGGAATGAGAAGAGAGCGATAGGGTCGTTGAGGATCGATCAACGGGAGGGGATACAGCGAGAGAAGGGAATAAAATTATTTTAGATCACTGACAATTCGTTGTTTATTTTTCATGTAAAAGTAAGTATACAGGTTCTTTCAGGTCTTGAATAGGGGCGGCAGTCTGTTGTAATAATCGTTTAGTAGTTAATAATCTTTTAATAGTTACTATATATAAACAATATTTTCCGAATGATAATAATACGTATCGGTTTTGTGTTTTATTAAATAAAAAATTTGTTGGTATTCTGTTGATATAACACGTAGCGAACTATTTTTATTCTGATCTTAGGAGTATACAGTAATGTTAAATCCGCTTCTGCCTTAGGAATTGATGGGATGGTCTATTGATTGTTTCCGTAGAGTAACTTACTTTATTATCTCCCATATGGTCATGCACAGTTTGTAACTGCTTTTTTGACAATAAAGTTTATTTTATTTTATATTTTCATATTAAGGTAATACGAAAAAACTTCTCGAGAAAATATCATTCATGCCGTCCGCATTTTCACTTTTAGGGGGAAGTTGAACATTTTACTAATTTGGTAAATATGTAATATTGCGTAAATTATTCAATTTCATAGACTGTGAGCAATTTTTACCACAAGGGCAGCAGAGATGTGCAGAGATGTGCAGAGTTGCAGAATAAGAAGAGAGAGACAAAGATAAGACCTTGATTGTATGCTATAAGAGAGTTTATTGTGAATGTGTGAAATAAAGTAATATATCGTGTCACGTAATGTCGAGAGATGTAGATGCGACAAAAAATAACTTAACGGAAAAAAAACTACGAGACAAAGAGAGTTGTTAGATACATTAGATGTACTTAAGTTGCCATTAATAAGTGTTGCAGTCTCTATAAAAGAGTTCTGATCCCCCAGGAATCCCCATCTTCGGCACACCCTTGTTTTGGTTTTATGCTATCCGATTCAGTCTCGGATTCGTCTGATAAAGAATATAATTGTAACTCATTTTTTCCCTGTCTTCTCCCCCTACTAAACATAGTGATTACAAGAGCTTATACACGGTCTCTTTTTACGTAGTTAATTCTCTGTTTCTTGTATTTCTTATTTCATATTATCGCATAAATCCTCTCCCAAACTTTATTTTCGAACTAAAGAGCTTGAAATTTTTACATTTTTGACGCGTTTCGATCAATTTCTGGTGGTCATATTTCTGGCATCGAACCTATCCACTTCCAAACATTCATAAAAATGTCTTTTTTCTTATACAACTAAAAGACAATTCCATAAAATATCCTCTGCTACTCTCTCTACATTTGGATACATCACTCCTTGTGATCTTTTTCGTCTTCAGATACGCGTTGTTTCACCATGCGATCTTATAAATTGTTTGACGTGTTTAGAAACATTCAACCATTTCTTAATTTTTGTGCGCAAAGTCTACTTTATCTATAGACTTATAGATAACTATATATAGATTCATAGATTCATAGATATTGGTGTCTCTCCCCTCTTCTTTCCCTATCCCATCTATTCGACCATGTTGTGTCATTATTCTCTCTTGTATTATTCAGTGTGTATCTTGTCAGTCCGTTGTATTATTTCTCAGTTTATTTTAATTCTTCCGAATTGACGAATTAAACGCATTTTTTCTACCAACAGATCGAATGGTATTTTACCTAGAATTACCTCCAGTGCAGGTGTAGAACAGAGCGATAGCAAATACTCCATCCTAAAAGGCATATCCTTTATACGTTCTGCAATATCCTCGTAACATATGATTTTAATACTCAATGACCCAATATTGGTGAACCATAGGTTATAATTGGTAGCATTTCCCCACAATATCTCTGTTTAAAAACCCGTAGGGACACAAAGTATAGTATTCGCCAAAGATAAAGTTTCACTGTCAGAAAAATCACTTTGTCAGAAAATAACACTTTGAAGTTTTTTACGCTGCGGGATGCTCTCAAGAATGCGATGTGATAGAGATGGGCTTTGAATGAGTTGAGGAATGCGATAGTGTCCATTGTTGTGAGTTGGTTACCAACTTAACGACAAAAGCAAATGAGAATACACGAAAACTGACAACTAACAGTGAATGAAGGATTTTAGTATAATAATAAATTTATTACTACGGAACTTACAAATAAAATATTAAATAAATAAATAAACAAACCGACGACTAAAATGACAGAAATAATTATTTAGGGCGTCAACCGGAGGTTAATTAATTCGACAATAACAAATCTATACTATGTTAAAATGTAAATAAATACGAAAAAATCAAGAAAAACGCATTGCAAAGTGATGTAATAATTCTATGAAATTATGACGACGAAAACTTGGGTGCAACATTAGGGCAGTTTTCTTTGAAAGTTTAATTATTATGTGATAGAATGTGCACGAGAAAATCTAAATACACCCTAACGTTTACTCCTGATGCACCAAGAAACTAAATTAATGATTCCGTTTGTACTTACGTAAACTTTATCACACCTTTGAGAAGCACTTGAATGAAAACAATACGAAGTATGTTAGGTCCTTTAGGCTTGATAAACCTTAGGAAAAGTTTTTAATGTCTTTTTCCACTTAACACGCACAAAGCAAACAAATTTTTACACTGCAATAAAGGTAGAAACTGAATGTAACAACTGAATCACCAAAACTCGAGAAAAATAAAATAATTAGGAAGATTAAACTGAAAAATGCGGAGAGCTCATTCATAACCGTAGCTAACGCCAGGAGCAGACTAGCCAAATATGAATGGGAATTTCACATAATGAAATATTTGATAATATGTGGAATCAGAAATAAATAAATATATCAGAAATACTATTTCCTTGTTCAAATTTCTATAAAATCCCTATTCAATTTCTATTTTAAAACACATTACAAAAGAAATATCACAGGTTAAATGCAAGATCACTACCCTGTAAGCAGAAAATAACATTGTGAACGGTATCTTATCTGTGGTCAGTTAAGAATGACGGGAAGAAAGATATTTACAAAACGTAACATGAAATTGGAAATAATAGATGGTGATATCACAACGGCTATTATAATTGGAGTAACATACTGATTGTTTACTGTTGTAACTCCATATGGAGTGAATATGAGGTAAGTCCTTGGGTCAATTCCACTTTCCACTCAACATGGTTAGTCATAGGCCCCTCTCCGATTGAAACAAATATATTTAACGACTTAGCATCAAAAGATAAAGCGAAAAATAAATTTAATCTTCCAAGTTCGATGTTTTTGATATTTCAAAGGATACATTTTTTTATTTGCATAGCAATTTTGTTTATTTTCCGTTGTTTAAATCAATTACGTCCGCTAGTATCATACTCTTCTTTATGAAAAATACCTGTTCAAATCAATTATGTTTAAGTCAAAACAAAACTTTTGCAGAACATGTCCAAAATAGCGATTTTTTTGGAAAAGAAAAAGTGAAATGAAAATTTTCCACATAAATTTTAGATCATTATAGCTTTAAATATTCGTAAGGGTTTTTTTATTTTGGGGGAGATTTTTTCGAGTGTATTAATTGCAAGAAAATGTGAGTTTTCTAGTTTTCTTTTAATATACGTGTATTAAAACAAATCTTTAACAAAAATATTTTTGGTACAATACATTAGTGACATTTTTAGCGTTAGTGTTTAGGACGGAATGTGCAAGTTATCCCGCAGTGAGGATGACTTTGTTACTCATTGAGCGTCAGCAATTAAGCAGCTGTGCATACAGAAGATCCTTTCTCCTTGGAGACAAGTAGTAAACGTAGAACAAAGATGAAACGAATGGTGGAGGAAAGGAGAAACAAACAGGATCAAGTCATCCCATCCACGTCTCCTCTTAAAATTCAAATTTCTTGCTCGTTCTTCTTCATGGCCGAATTGACCTCCCGAGGGGCGTTTGACGAGCGAAAGTCGCAGCTTTCGGAAGAGCTACTACGTTACGTCGCCGGAAGCGCGTCATTAAGCGATGTGCACTCCGTCACTTCCTTCCTGTATCGAAAGGAAGCGATGAACCCATAATTCACCTTCTTTGTCAGCTTGGACGACCAATAAAAGGATGCCAAAAACTATATTTGAAGTGAACACAATACAGAAAGAACAATTCTGATGGAGAGTGAAACATATGTAGGCACATGAGTTACGAGAACTCGCGTAAGTGTAACTGAACATAATGCGGAGCATAATTTTTATTTTAATTATTTTGTGTCTGTACCCCCTCTTCGCACGGTTGTGAACACTATCCTCATGGCCCGGCAGAAGGGTACCTACATTCAAAGGGCCGGACGGAAGACTTTTTTGAAGACCCCCATATTCTAATAAAAGTTTTGTAGACCTACAAGTACATAACTGAAACACCAGAGAATTAAAGGAACATCGAATTTTTGGTTGTTTTAATAAGCAAAGATTTCATTTATTTTACTCTTTTAAAATGTTTTAGGGTATATTTCAGTCTTAACGTACGTTTATATAACATTAGCTGACCCTGTCCAGAAATTTTTGTTTTTTGGTTGTGGTTTACCGTATGTTCTAATTTAGAGTTGACGTTACGATACCTTCATTAGTTCGCGGCATCTAGAGGAAACGTATAAAATGTCATGTTACTCCGGATTTCTTTCAGGTAGAAGCTGATTTCTTATACAGGTACTCTAGGCTTCTGTCTAGGGGCGCATTTATTGAAACAAGAAATCGTGAATTTAATGTTATTACGATTGCTGAAATTTTTCAATCGGTCTCGGTCTTAGGGTCCTTGATCGGAATTGATGGGATGGTCCCTTGCTTGCTTCCGGAGAGTAAATTAGTTTATTGTCCTCCTCGTGGTCATACGCAGTTTGTAACTGCTTTTTTTGACAAATTTATTATTTACGTTTAATATTATAGATATAGATAGATAGGTTTGGTGACCCATTTGGAGGTCCCTTACAGGATGGGACCCGGGGCTGATCGCCCCATCCACCCCCTCCTAGGTGCGCTACTATTGTCCGGAGAATTCTCCGATTTTCATAGGGACCCTTCTATCTCAATCAATGAGATGGTCCCTTTCTTCCTTCCGGAGAGAGTAAATAAATTTGTTGCTTGACACGTGATCACACACTGATGTTAAATGCACTTTGACAATATTTTTATGTTGAAAGATATCGCGGAAAGAGCTGTACCGAAAATTACAATTTACTCTAACATCACGAGCTACATCCGCTGGTCAAATGGTATATTTCGAAACTTCTGACATCGATCGCCAACAGTCACCTCAAGCTTTTCGAACATTCGAAGGTATTTCTGGGTAACTAGGAATTGTTAGTCACATCGTACAAAAGCCTAATATTTTTTATTTTTATATTACAATTTATTTGCATTTTAATTTTATTAGTAACGTTAATAACGACAATCTAATTTGTAATAAAAAGTTATTTCAAAAAAAGTAATGTAAATTGTGAACTGGCTTGACTCCGTTCGTAAGCAGCGAGGACTTGTATGTCGATATGTCCTTCACAGACGAAAACGGGGAACAATAATTTAATTTCTCTACAGAATATCCGACGGCCTTAAAATCAATTTAAGTTACTTTTTAAAGGTTAATATTGGTTCGAACTACAACTTAAAAAAATTTATCTTTTAAAAGATTTTGAAAGCAATTTATTATCGAATACAAATTATTCTCTCAACGAGATGTATAACATCCAAATATTATATAAATAAATAAATTACGACATATGCCCTTTAATGATATTGGCCAGTTGACTTCTGTCGTTAGAGGAGAAAAAATTGACAAGGTGAAGTAATGCCACCGAGATGGTTTATATATATGAGAATAATGACGTGAATATAATCTATAGTCTAACTGAATTAAGATACCGCATAGCCTATTTGTAAAATATTTGATAGTTTTTCTATCTCGGTGCGTCAATTAAAAAACCCGAGTGTATATTTTATAAATATCATTTCAGGTATGCAACGTTGTCTTCTGTAAAACAGAAAATACATCGTAATCGTCCATGTAATTGATTTATTTGTCTTTATTATCTAACGTTATAACGTACGTTAATAGTACAATTAGTTTAAATATTAAATAGTTCTTAATTGGTGGGTCATGTGTGTGGTAAAACCGATATCAGCATGTATTACAACCCATCCTGACCCGGGTTTTCTCCGGTTTTTTCCTCCTGTTAGTGGCGAATTTTCCATAGACGTGAATATCATTTAATACTTTTATTAATATTAATCTCGTATTTTGACTGCAAATTATATCTACGATTCATTTTGGAAAAATAAATTGATAAGAGTACGTTTTTTTTAAATTAGGAGTATAAATTCCCACACTGCCCTTGGAAAGTTGATCGGAATTGATGGGATTGTCCCTTGCTTGTTTCCGGAGAGAAAATTAGTTTATTGTGATCATAAGTTGTTTGCAACTGGTTTTTTGACAATAAATTTTATTTGTTTATTTATTGTTGCATCAATTTACACACATTTTAGATTCTTTAAAGATTTAATTCTCTGTTGTCAGAATTACTTTCAGAAAATAATCTTTCGCGATATTTTACTCCCATTACTGTTGTGCGAGTGCCACCGGAGTCTGCAATCTTCTCGGCGTCGTAATCGGATGATGCATTGTGATTGTTCACCGAATGCCTTTATTGCTTCCTGAGGCGGTAAAACGAGCTTTCGCTTCTCTCGCGAAATGAGTGCGTTGTATCCCAGATCACGCAGTTCCTTCCGGTGCTCATTCTCATCAATACGCACTTCCGGATATGCGATCCGACGCCTTTCTAACTTACACCAATCAGGTTACAAAAAATGTAAAAGATACGGCGAGGTAATTCGATACTCATCGAATATCCGAAGAGAAATTTTTTTGTAAATATATCCAAGACTGTCCCAGAACTTCAGGTAAAAAATCTGAGGGATGATTGAGCATTTTAATAGGAACCAAAAATTTAAGGTAAACCTGTCAGGAAACGTCTCCTAAAGAATATAAAATGACACTGACAGAGTACATCACAAAACAAAAAATTTATTATGGGAATAGAAAAAGTGACAGAGGTGTTCAAAGTTCAACAACAAATTAAAACAGTTGTTCAAAGTTCTGCCCAACGCGATGAAGTCTCGCGCCGATGTCGCATCCATTTGCAAATATGTTCAGCCTGGAGTCTCGCAAATCCCCGCGACGTCGATGCGAGACCCGTATCGGTGGTAAATTTGAATATCTGTTGAAATTTGTAGTTGAACTTTGATCGCCTATATCAATTTGGGCATTATTAAAATATTAAATTATTGAGTAACAATATATTGGATATGTATTAATGCAATTTCATATTATTATCATGAAGGCTACAGTGGGAGGAAACTACGTTTGTATGGGTAATCCCACACGAAATCAACTTTGGTCCCAGGAAATTTTTTGATTTGCAAAAGGAAAAATTCTGTTTTAACATCTAAACAATTATAATGTCATGTTTTATCTATTTTGGCTTCTCAACCAAAACTCTCTTTAAAAAATTATTGTTTAAGAGTACATGTTAAATCAGTAAAACTATAGTATTGTACAATTCAGAGAAGGTTGCACAAAACCAAAAAAATATATTCTTATTTTCCATTGACGAAAATGAATTAATGATCGAAAAGGAAAGTTAGAAATTTGTTGTTGTTTTTTCGTTATAGAGGACAAGAGGAAAACCTATTGTATCATTTGTGGGGGAATCGTGCTGATTGAAACCGTTTTACACCATGCTTCCTCAGACACCTGCAAAGCTGTTTTGCAAATTCCTTGTCTCTTACGTCACGCTCCCGATTCGCCAAGTAACCTCTTTCCGTCCCCGACACACATTCGTTTCACGCCGAACAACAATTTCCTGGCTTTTCTTCCACGCAAATCACCCCAGAATTTGTATAACGAAACGAGAGCTTTGCTTGGAGGCGTGTTGGAAGTTGGAGTAGCACGCGTGATGCAATGGTTTCCAGTGACACGGCACACGCCTTTGAAGCCTCGGGACACGCCCACGTCCAGACCCGGGTTTCCAAAGAGTAGACAAAAGAATGTTCGTCTTACTGTAGTAAATAAATAAACTTTACATTTAAAGGACACTAATTATGCGAACATTATTATCGACAATCAGTATAAAGGTCATAGAATCCAAATTTTAATCTTGTAATTCTACTAACCAATTTTTAGCGGCCCTCAATATGATGCCAAACTAGCATCGAAACGTTGGCCATGTATCAGTGAATACTAATAAAGTATTACATCTTGGATTCTATGACCTTTATATTCATTGTCTATAATAATGTTCGCATAATTAGTGTCCTTCAAATATAAATATATCGAGACAATCGGTTTAGAATCAGTATTATATCTAAGTTAAAATAAACTTTACTGCCAAAAAAAAGAAGGAGCATGCTACGTAAGATATTCTTGACGATGTTGAAATTTCATTTTTATTGCAAGTTCTTTGGACAATATCCATCGTCTCCATTGGTGGCGTCCTCGCATTGAAAACAAAAGTACCCCGCTTCGAGTAACAGCGATGTTGGATGTCTGAAGATGAATGTTGGAGAAGAACGTCTGAAACGCAGCATGTGCTGTACATTCGTTGAATTTGATTAAATAAGTCAAGACGATGGATAATGTACTAATAAATTGCAATAAAAATTAAACTAAGTCGGATTTAGCATTTACAAAGAATTTACGTAATACTAAATCAATTTCTTATTTCAAAATAAAACAAATATATTAATAACTTTGGATATTATTAAATACACATTTGTTGGTATTATGTTAATATTATAACACATACTGAGCTATTTTTATTGTTAGTAGTTAGTAGANCCTTAGGGCCCTTGATCGGAATTGATGGGATGGTCCCTTGCTTGCTTCCGGAGAGTAAATTAGTTTATTGTCCTCCACGTGGTCATACGCAGTTTGTAACTGCTTTTTTAAGTTTAATATCAGATGCAGTAACATTCAAAAAATAAAATAACAAAAGTATTAAGGACATTACGACCTATATGTAAATCCGTCTATCAGAAAGATAACCGGAGGAAAAACCCATGCCAGTTTGGTACTTTTCATCTTCCGATACAAGGTCTGGCAGAATAAAATAACATTTTTTAAACTAACCGGATGAGTCAATTTCAATCAAATTTCGTACTTGGAGCAGTATCTGCTTCTGATTGATTCACGTGATCTAATTTTTATCCCGGAAAAATTAAGGATACTTGACACGAACACCAAAGTATATTTGGGGAAAATGTCTCAGAAAGGGTTCTCATTCTCTGCTTGGCATTTTATTTCGACTTCGTATTTTGAAATTGAATTCCTAACTTGTTTAAAACATTATATGGAAATATTTTTCAACTTGTGTTTGTACACTGATTTTAATTCCCACTTTAAGATATATAATATTTAAGTAAAAGAATCACTTTCTCTCCGCTCATTCTTACTCCCTAGAGCTGAACTACCTTCTATTGTGACAAAAGGTTCCGAACGACCCATTATTGTGTTTCCTGCCAACCTGACATTCTCTCTTCGCCTTTGGCAGCGCTGACACAACACTTTGAAAAGAGTCCAACGGGTATGCGGTAGTGGCACAAAAGATTTGTCCATGACAATTACGCACAGGAAAGGAGTGATTTAAAAAAATCAGGAATTGAGTAAATGTGGTCGAATCTTACAACATAAATATTCCAAGATGCAGTGCATACGTTGTAACGCGATTTTGTGTTTCTCGAATGTTGGAACGGTTTTTACTTTCCTGTTACACAGACTGCGCAAGGAAATTATTGTAAGTGGTAGAAAAAAAAATTGAGACCTTATAGAATCTTTACGAATTTCCTCCAGGAGAAAATATTTTCATATTTTGGCGATGATGTCCAATGTCGTATGCGTGTATGTGTAAAGAGTTGTGTTCCTCCGATAACTCTCAAACAAATTGATGCATCGAAACCAAACTTGAGATTTGACTTTGGATGTGTTGGGAATAGAAGCCTATTTCTGGCCAGTTCATTCCGACTTCATTTACACACCGCGCTCCACTTCCGATCTCTTAAAGTTCAAAATTTCGAAAATATGCATAGAGGCATTTTGATTGATCAGTTAGTTAAATCGCATTCCTGTACGTCTCACCGTTTACGAAATATTTTATTTAAATAAATTGTCGCTCATAAACTATCATTTTTGTTAACGTGTGTGCGTTTTTATGACGTGAAAACTATGTTTTTGAAAAGAATCAAATTCACGTGTGTCCCCTTCCAAGATCTAAAATCAATCGCGGAAAGACCTGTGAGAATTGGTCTTGTTTAACTGTTCCTCCTGTCAGTATTGAAATTGTTAAGCAACATACGCGGAGAAAATAAATAATACCAACGGCACAAAACAAAAGCAAAGGGATAAAACTCAATTATAAATTCATTATGTTAGAGGAGATTTACTAGTACATCAATTAAATAACGTAATAATTTGGTTTGTCGGCGGTTTTCTTACGAAATAATTAATACGAGTGTTAGTCAATTAACGAAGTCAATAATAGTTATCAAAATATATCAATATGTTTATCTTGCAAATTTATGTATTATATCTTTTAACTCCACCGGGTGTGTAATGCAATGATATTACTATTACTTTAAAAAATAATTTTTGGGTGTCATCACTTTTCGTTTGTGGAATTCCTCATTTTAATGCGTTTTATCTACATGTATTATTCCCGCAATCTCAATGCAAGATAATCACTCTTCCAATTATTTTGTGCTCACTTGTCTCCAAAAATGTTAATTTACACAATAAATCTATTTCACGCTCTTTTGAAACACAAAATCAAAATGAAAATATATTTAGAAGACATAAGAAGGAGACAGACATCTGACAAACATTTTGTGAACTGCAAATGTGAGTACATGAAACACTTCAGAAAAAGGTATGTTAGAGCTCAAATGGAGGTCTAACATTCTAAAAATGGAATTAACATTCTAAATTGTAAAATATCTAAACTCAACCTCCAACTTAAAAGAAATTTGCGGTACATATACCAGATTCCATGAATTTATATCTGCTGTCAACTAGTAGGATACCCGTAGCTTTGCTCCCATAAATTATGTGATTTTTAAAAAAATCTGGAATCGTTATTTTAATGAGATTTCAGGCATGTTGAATTCACGTTGAATTACCCTTTGTGACTTCCCACTTTCAAAGGAAAGTGCTTTTGCACCCAATAAAAGGTGGATGTTTCGTTGTTCTCACTTTCACAGCGTGTTATGTTTGTATCTTTATGAATATGCGCACGATATCTTGGATACACGAAATTACTTCCCTTGCGATAAACATCTAGTGCGAGGTATATTACAACACTATCTATGGTATTTTAACTCGCAACTTCCGAGTACCTACTCGTGGAGGAGTGTTTGCAACGTCAACAGCCAGGGGAAAATTGCGACGGACCGGGAATCGAACCCGGGATCTCTGCAGTGGATAATCACACCTGCGGCCAGGGCATAAGGTCCCGGGTTCGAGTCCCGGTCCGTCGCAATTTTCACCTGGCTGTTGACGTCATTGTGTATGGTAATCTCTTATCTCGACTATTGGTTTTCCATAGTCAGTAGAGTACCTTCATCTAATGAGGCCCAGGGAAGTCTTTGGACGCCCCTCATCCAAAAGTCAGTCATAAACGTGTTTGGCTTCACAACTTATGAAAATCGATAGAACCAGTGTATTTAAAAAAATATAAATGAAAACTTGACATTTATTTTATAATAATCTCAAATATTCTTTATGTTACTGTTATAAAAAGTCGAGTATATTTGTGTTCAAATTTACGAGTTTATAAGACTCTCTCTTGCTAATTTGGAGACCACTCAAGGTAGAGACTCGGGGCGAACCTCTCCCTGCGCCCCACCCGAATCTAGTTGTATTATCTACTTTTCTTCTAGCACGTATTTACTATCAGGGGCGCATTTACGGGGAGGGCTAAAGGGGCTCATGTCCCTTCCTCGAACCTCAAATTTAAAAATCATTCTGAAGGAAAGTTTTGATTTTTTAATTCTTGATTTTAAATGAACGTAATTAGAAGTTTAGAAGTGAAATATTTATTTTGGTTTGGGGAGGCGTGAAATACATTTTTATAACTACGTTGCCATGATTTTTTTTGTGGGGTTTTACGGCTCGCCGATATCGAGGTCATTAGAGCACTAAAATGTTGGTTAACGTGAAAAATAAAACAAAAGTTAATTTCATATTATTATCTAGTAAGAGGGCCATTTACAAGCGTTTTTGAGAAGAAGAAAATTCCGGGGAGAGTCCCACCAGTAGTACTGGATCATCCTTTGAAAACGGTCTTATCCACCGGAAGAACAAGAAATCCCCTTCAAATATAAACCCTAGGTCCGTCCCTGTTACTATGTGAGAATATTGATACTATCGTAATCTCACTGGTACTATCTAAGAGAATATATGTTTACAGTTAAATTTGCTTTTCTATCTTCTATACATTATATATCACAAAAGGTGTTGTTCGTTTAAGAAAAAAACTACAACTTTTTGGATAGATCTCGAATAAGACAACGAAGTGAATTGCAATCAATTAATGTTGTAATCTACTTATCAATAGGTGCAGATACCTGATCATTTTAAAATTCCAAAATAGTTCCCCGCCCCTTATATGACTCTCCTGATTGAGCAGATGTGCTTCATGGATGATGAAAGTGCATAATGTAAACTATGCATGAGAATGTGGATCTTCATCCTCAAGTGAAAGTTGCATCATCTGCTGAAGAATCGAATGCTTGAATGGTCAGCAATCGAAGTTGCACCCTGTACTTATTTGGATCACTTTGCATTCTATTGCATTGAGAAGTATTGCATCAACTGTGCAATAACTGACATGGTCCCAATTCCACACTTTCTTTTCCCGTTTCCTTCTAAACCGGTTACGGTGTTGGATTTGCCCGGTCTGATCTCGTGACAGTTCATCGATCTCGACTTCAGTCTCAAGAGCGATGTTTGTAAGGCAAATTTTGTGAAGATAGGTATCTCCTTGACCTTCCAGTGAATGATCTAATCTGTAAGTGTAATATGCATCTGAAAGAAAGGGATTTATGACATTCGTCCTAGACTCGAAGACACGATTCTTCGCTTCCAGAGAAGAAAAATCATGAACGGAAATGCACCCTGTTTATTAGTTTATTGTATATTGGTCGCAATAAATTACTTAGTTGTTCTGAACGTGATCTTGGGCAACCTGTAACAGCTTTCTTGACAATAATTTTTTTCTTTATTTCTGTATTTATTGTCTTGATGTTGGTACAGCGCTTGTGCACAGTGTAGCCAACACTTCTAATTCGCCAACGTCCATAAGACTAATGATATTTGTACCTCGCGTTATGTTGGCAGAACATTCGAATGGCTGGAAACTTAAATCTAACGCCAATATCGGCCATCAATTCAACGCACTTGCTCTTGTGGCGCGATTCTGTTCCTTCTGCATCTTAGTTTGTGTCAAATTATATTTCTTCACAGCAAACAGTCACTTTTGTGACTACTATACATATTTATTTGGATACAATTTGAATTCGTAGGAGATGGCAATTCGCCATATTGCATAATTTTCGGCAAAGTTACGTGACTTGGGGTATATCTACAATACCTATCACTGTTCACTGCCACCATTCCTTTCTGACTCATGTGTATTACTTATGAACTTACCAAAAAGAGTAAAATGTTTCCGCAACCGTATTCTTGCGTCTTGGAAACAGGTGTGAAGTGAAAGAAGTCTAAGGGTTTATAGAAAACGCTCAGAGCAAACAGTCGAGTAGTGAAGTGTGCCTGATTGCTCACAGAAATCCTGTTTTGCTTTAATTGTTTATAGTTATTAATCTCTTTTAATTATATTATAGTGATCACTATTACGTTAAGGGTATAGGAGTAGCAATGATAAGTATCTTTATATTGAAGTATACTTGTAGGTATGAGTGTGTGTCTTTATCTGTTTGTAAGCGAAAATGAGTTTGTGTACGGATGTAAAATACACACACACATATGGGACACATTTTGATAATTAATTTCTTAAATATAATTTCTTTCTCATAAGTACCTTGTGTGCTAATTTTATACCATGTGTGTGTATTTTATAGATATTTGGACGATGATTTTTTTTATTTTTCTTATTACTGTAATATGTATGGTTTAATTATGTCTTCTTTTTCATCTGCCACCGAACATTGCTCACTTGCAGATTAATAAATTATTATTATTATTATTATTATTATTTACTCTTGTTTCCATTCCTTCAAATTCGAAATTGAAACTAACGATTTCATAGATTTGTGATTGTCGGTAGAGAAGAATATCGGCGATGGCATCAGTCATAAACAAAAAAACAAATTTTAATGTAGGATTGGTATTACAAACTTTTTAGCTTGAAGGTCGAACTGAAAAATCTTAGTTAACCAGCGGGGTGACCATATTTATTAGAAAATAACTACGACGTGTTATTACATCATTCAATAAATCAATAAACGTACATTTACATCGGCATATCCAATCACCATGATTTTTATGTCAAGTGAAACGTTAACTTATACTGTAGATTAAACAAATATTTGACAACGAAATTAATTAATTAACATGTTTATGTTAATAGTATTCACCACAAAAGTAATTCAAGAGTTAGGATGTATTAACAACTTTAAATCACCAATTAAACCGTTTAAATCGGAACACCGTATTTGAAGAATGGTCTCCAGTTTTGCGGTAGTTTTCTTTGATTAACTCCTTTATTTGTCCGGATGTGGCTCAGGTGGTAGTGTTGTCACTCATCAAGTAATCCCGGGTTCGATTCTCGATGGGGGCAGAAAATTTGTAGCTTTTCACATTAATGTCCCAGTTCATATGGCTGTGACTACTGGAAAGCCAACCTTCCTTTCTCTATCCACCTCCTCCTAGTATCAATAACTCCAGCTATTACTAACAAATTTTACTAATCCCTCCACGTGGACCAAGTTGTTGGTAATTCCAGCTAAGCGGCCCACCTACTAACGATGACGTATCACCCAACTCCTAACTCCTATCGCTCCATGTCGATAAGCTTCAATAGCACTAAGCTACATTTCCCATAAAAAAAATTAAAAAAATGTGTCCGGAAAGACAAGACACACTTCGATCGTTCGCAAGTAGCAAGCTGCTCCAGTACGTATGGGTATCAAGTGATGAATTACATAATTGCAGATAAAATTGTTGTACATATAAGCCCTGAGGAAGGAAGTATATTTTACGAAACTTTGGAAATATGCTTTTAACTTATCTCAAGAATTCCTACAATTCGTTTAATTTGTGGAATCAATAATCACTCATCTACTTATAATAACTTCCCAGAATACTTCGAGTACCGAATTTGCGAAACTCGAAGTCACACAAGGAAGTACCCGGGGGGGGGGGGAGAGTGGATATCGGAGATTAATCCCTCCCCCCATAATAAATCTGTTAAAATATTCCTTTTTGAATTTTTTTTCTAATACTTGTGTGTGCATGAACACAAATATACACATGTATACATATATAAAGAAACATATGCGTCATTTCCCCATTCATCGAAATGGGGAAATAAATGTTCAAAACACCCTATCCTGTTAGGTTTAGATTTTCTTCAATATTTTAATGTTTTTGCTAGTAGAACATATTGATACAAATGAAGTAGGTCATTTCCCATCATCAGATTCAATGTGCATGACTCATATAATTATTAATTTAAAACTATTTCCTCACTCCTTTGTCGTTTCATGTCCCACTCCTTTTTTTTTTTTTTTTTGCAATTCACATCTGTTAAGATAAAGATGGTCTGACAAAAGCGGTTAATGAGGTGGCAAACCTGTGGGTTCCCGCTTAAACCAATGTAACCTGCTTCGTTGCTCAATAATCTTAGTTGTTTTGTGCACACTTGTTGGATCTGTTGAAAACGTAAAGTACTTGTTCATGGACCTAACTCCTTTATGTACCGCAAATTTCCCCATTTCCGTAGAATCACACCATACATAACATATGTAAGTTAAGGAAATCCTAGGTACACTCCTGAAGACAGAAAACAAATGAAGACTGACTCACCAGCGCAGTGTAGGCGTCGCAACGCGCTCTGACGTCTGCTCGTGTCCAATCGGGAGCGCAGGTGCGCACCAGGGCCGGTTCACAGCGACGCGCAGAAGGCGCCCCCGCAGGCGGCACAGGGTCTACTGCGCATGCGCGCCACGTCCCTTCTTTCTCCAGGCAAGCCGTATCCTCCGCTGCGGGAAAAAGAAAAATGTTAACTCTGCAATACGTGGAAGAGAAGATTAAAGTAATGATAAATTGAACCATTCCCTATCCAGTGGCGAAGAATTTTCATACTCTTACCCCGCAAGGTTTTGAATTATTGGACTTCAAATTACTAAGCTCTTACATACAGAAACTTTCCCGACTTCTGTTTTTTTATAATATCTTGACACAAGTATCGGTTTAACATAGCGAAAAAAATCTTCTAAAATATAGCAAATAAAAATATGAACGCAATGACGTTAAGGTTTTCATGCCTCTCGCATCATTCAGAAAATAATTCGACAAAAAGTACTGAAAATATTACGCTACCCAAATAGACAGCCGTATCACGTGACTGAAGATAACGTGACCCTTGCTAAAGGACAAGTGTAACGACAATCTAAATTAATTATTAAGTCATGTAATCACAAAATAATTGTCCTCGTCCAACAGTAAAAATCAGTAGAGTTATTATTAATTAATGAGACCTCCTTTGGTGATTACTTCCGAGTTTCGTGATAAGTTGACTGCTTGACTTCAGTCAACGCGATTGATACATAGATAGATATGATACATAGATAGATATGAAGTATAATACCTTCAGCTAGAACTAGGGACCGATATAAATTACGTATCACAATTTTCCACATTCCCCTCTATAACGCACCGGTAACGATATCTCTCACCGCTCCCCTTCACACACAGTAAAATGTTCACCTGACCGAACGGTATCATACATCATCTCCACGAAAGAAATATATGCATAGCCAACCTTAACACTTAGGTACGTGTAAAACCGGTACTTACGCGCACACAGCATAGTTTGCCGTCTGGTTCACTTATCTCTCGTATGGGGGTGAGTTTCAGGTCTTCGGGGTTAGATCTGGGTGGAAGTGGTGTACAGTTGTGGAAGGCAAACGGGTAGTGTAGTGGTTAACACCCCTGCGATGAAAATAGGAGTCGCGGGTTGGATTCCCGGCTCGCCGCCATTTTCTCCTGACCCAAAGCTATCACATATCTTCTCCACATGTAGGTACATGGAAGAAATATATGCACAGCTTTTGATACTTTTCGAAAAAAAATTGGTGTAAAATTTTGATACACTGACTCTATTGTTCGTTCCTCACTGAGCAGTGAAATTCATGGTTTGCAAAGACTAACTTTGAGGTTAAAAAGCGCCCTTTCCCTTCAAAGCTTAGGGTTACGTTAACACCCCCCTTCACCGCCGTAACGCAGTGTAACGATTTCGTAAACCCTCCTCTCCCCAAGATTTTTTAAATGTTTTGTAATTTAATGTTTTCAATATTGTTAGAAGTGTTGACTGTTACGCGCTAAGCGATAATTTTAATTTACGATGGATATAAAACAAGTGAGAGAAAAGATCCAATGTTAATTAGTTTTGAAAAACTTAATGTTGAAAAAAAAAGTAATTTTCTGGACTCATTTTCAAATGTTTCTTCCAACTCGGATTCTTCCCGAAAGATTAACTTTTCAAGATCTCTCTCGTGGTCAGGAATTTTGCCCAATTAGCTCGCCTCCCATTTAATTGCAACAAGATAAGAAGAGTGTAACTACAAATTATATAGTTCTATGTTGCTGATTCGCAATACCCCTACCAACAGAGCGGTAAAGGTAGAAAAGGATGACAAACAATTAACTGTTCGTAATCTCGCATTTCTTCTAATTGCCGTAAATGATAGCAATTGTTCCAGGCGTTTCCGCGTCGATCGATGTTTCTTCCTTAATTAAATCGAATCGATGCGGAAGAGGTTCTCGCGACAGAGTCTTGAGACGAAGAAGAAGAAGAAAAGTGCGAGGATCCAAAAAGGAAATCAGTCAAGAGAAGTCGTCTGAAGAAAGTCAGACAAAATCGCGACAGGTTTATTCCACTTCCGCTTTTTTGGACATTTCGTACAATTACTCCACGTAAAGTGCGGTGCAATTTCAGAGGTCGTAATCTCCCTTTACTTATGAGGATTCTACTCACTTATTACTGCGGTTTCCTCCATTATTTTGCGTTTCGGGTCTTCCATTTCCTCGCCGCACGAGACAGGAAGTGAAGATAATCCCCTCTATGAGCAGTGCTTGTCCAAGACATGTATTCTTTTGTAAATAAATAAACGTAGGGCCACGTGGAGGACAATAAACTAATATGTTCTCCGGA
Organism: Laupala kohalensis; assembly: GCA_002313205.1. Taxonomy (NCBI): domain Eukaryota; kingdom Metazoa; phylum Arthropoda; class Insecta; order Orthoptera; family Trigonidiidae; genus Laupala; species Laupala kohalensis. Next base: position 312,403 of record NNCF01127928.1, on the reverse strand, counting down.
ATCCGGCAAGGGACCATCCCATCAATTTCGATCAAGGACCCTAAGAGAGCGGTGGATTGAAAATTTCAGCTCACTCCCAAGGTGAGAATGCAAATAGTTCGGTACGTCTCCTAAGATTAACAAAATGCAAAAAAAAAA
>NNCF01127928.1:288123-305975 GCA_002313205.1 Laupala kohalensis | reverse complement strand
GTGAGCTAGAAACTACGTGACGCAATTTGTATGAAAAAGGGGTTTTACATTTGTTCTTGTAATTTATGTGGGGATTACTTGAATTGTGTAATTATTATAAATGTTTGTACTGGTATCAGAATATACGTTGTTAATTCACATCTGAAGTCCGAATCTTATTATTCATTATAATTATCATAACTTATACCCAATATTATTTCAATAATTTCCCCACGTGCATTTTGGGTACGTTAGAATATATGTAACACCAGGTCGTCAGGTTGATAGTACAGGCCTATAGGTACAATATAAATACATTATTTTATATTATTATTATTATTATTGATGTAGTAGTGTTCACTCCACAGCTCTAAAAGTGTTCTAGCTGGCTGAAATTTCTAATTTCAGGTTTTTACCCGCTCTCTAAAGGATTAGATGCCCTTTCTTAAAATACAAGCTGTGCCAAAAAAAAGAGTGTACTCTTATTTATTATTATTATTATTATTATTATTCATTATATTGTTATTACCATTGTACTGTGTCCCAACCAATATTTTTCTTCCTGATTTGATTAGTGATATCATTAAGAAAAATATTGGTTGGGACATGATACTAAGTGCCAAAATTCACGTCAGGGTAAAAAAAAAAGTATATCCAAAATTTACATATAAATGCATTAAAAAAGAATTTCCCATTATTCTCTTTCCCCTAATTAAAATCATTTACCATGTCAGTCTTACATTAATAAAGTATGTACATTGTTGAATTTGATGTCACCGAGTATTTATGAATAGGATCAAACTCGAAGGAAATTCAATCCAGCTACTTCTATTATTACGCCTGAAAGTGTTCGATACGCCAAAGCATCAGTCTTGTAAGATATACTATCTGAGGCGTGTTAAGTCTGTAACATGAGGAACTTGTTGGGGGCAACAGGTAAATCCAGTGAAAACAGGTTTCCTATACTGGATGCCAAACTCACAGACCAACGCCTTTGATCCTGAAGGGGGTTAGAATTTCCAATCTATACGTGGAATAAAAACGCAATTGCCATTTTTTGGTATGAGAAACTTCGATGTCATATCAAAAGAAATGTACCTAAGATCTTAGTACCAACGCTAAGGGATACTATCGGCCGCGGATCTATGGAGGGGTTATAAGGGGGACCTGAAATCTTCACAGGTAATACAGATAATAATAGACATACTTTGTTACCAGGTATTACGCGCACTAAATTTACATGTTATAGGCAGGCGTAATACAAATTTGTATCATAATTTTACATGGAGTGGTTGGAGCGATTCGCATATTCTATGCATGCTAAACTCTGCTACAATTGTATAAGCGATACAACTTAACCCCAATAGCACAACTCACGGCTACCCTCCAAAGTTTTTAACGAGTAGTAAGGAGACAGTGGGCGACATCTTTATTTACAGGATCTTGACCTGCTTCACAGTGGGTGGGACGATGTTGAGACGTTAGAAATTTGTCTTTTCTACATGTCTCATGTCGTTTATGTGGATTTCCATTCATTTACGGGATGCCGTTTTTCCTCTCATGCGATGTGAAGTCTCAATGTACGTTGTAAGCTGTTTGTTATCTCACTAGTGCATCCTCTATAACTCGCATTAAGAAGAACTCCTCAGGAAAAATATTTTCAAGTGTATTTCCTAAAAATCTCTTGATTGGCATTTCATTTTATTATTCATATATTTTTGTTGAATGTTCATGACGTCTGCATTAAAAACGTATTTTCGTGATTTATTTGATTTGTATCTTTATAAAATTCTGATTTGGTCACGAAAGCCTTATTCTTTTATATGTATTTGCCATTTTAAACAATTAATAAATGTGTTCACTATTCAATATTGTTCATTATCTATTTGATGTGTCGATGTATTTCATTTAGAGATAATACTTATAAAATTTGTGTTGTAAAACCATAATTTTCAAACAGAAATGCTCCCCAGAACCCTCCCTGGTCAGGTCTCTCTTGATTGCGGTCCACATCCGCCAGCACTGTCAAACGTGTCAAAGGAGAGTGTTTGTCTCAATCCATTTATTAGTTTTGGCAGGAGACAATCTCAAATAAACTTATGGGGAATGTCTCAGGGTAAAGATGTTGCTACAACACGTGATGAAAAGATACTCCACGTTCTGTTTATTATGAAAATTCCATGCTCGTTCGTAAATAAATAAGATACACGTGATAAGAAAAACGTTAAATCCGGGTTTCGTAACTGAAGAGATAGACTGTAAAGTCTCTCTAAGATAAATAAGTTTTTAAAATCTAGTTTTCTGATCTATAGTCTATTTTAATACTTTTCAGCGAATATTAAGGAGATTGAAATGTGGATGTACAGTTGTGCCAAATGCGAGTTCGTAACCTAAATATTACCGACAGCGGTGGTCCAGTGGTGGTGTCTTCGCTACCTCGATACAGCTGAGCTCTAGAGCGTGGATTCAAACCCTGCTCCCTCGGCCGAACTAGGCGAAGTTTTCCGCTGGGATTCCTCACTTACTCCAGACAAATGTCGGTTCGGTACCATAGGTTCCCCGTCAACCCAACATCTCTCCTTCCCAATTCCCTTCGCTACGTCCAACGGTTAGGTTGAAGAGCGAGCCAAATGGCCCGAATCACACCATAAGACAGGAGAAAAATAAATAATTCGAATATTTTATTCCAAAAGTTGCTTTCAATATGCGACTTTCGAGAGGCAACGTGTTCATCCGAGATCTCCACAAAACGAAACTAGTCATATCGGCGCCAGATAATTAGAGTCCTTAATCAAGAGAGAACCGTCGGGGGAAGAAATGTAATGTGGAATTTCTCATATTTCCAGAAAATGCTTCGCGTAGTTTCTCAAAGTGGTTTCAATAAGCTACAGAAGGTCACGGGATTATGTCGTGTCTCCTTTCTTTTCTCCACCAATAAGAGGCGAGCGCCGAGTAACAATAGCTGGCGCCAAAGGGAGAGTGAGAATTTGTGTGTAGTAAATATAGTTGTTATGAGAAACTACGAGCTCAAAATTGTGGACCCTCTTGGCAGTTTTCTATTGATTAAGAACTGTAGATGCCACACGCCATCATTCCTGGCATCGGCTACGATATAAATATTTCCGTCAATGATAATACATAAGCACTATTGTTACTATTTATTATAGCAAAAAGTCATACAATGTCGCAAGATGGAGACGTGACGTACAAACCAAACAAAAATTTATACTTAATGTATTATTTAAACTAAGAAATAGCCTCTCCGGTGGCTGAAGTGTTAAGTGTTCTCGCTCAAGTCATCCCGGGTTCAATTCGCGGTGGGGCCGTGTGGCAGAAAGAATGTGTGGCATTTCACAGTAATGTCCCAGTTCATATAGCTACGAACCATCCTTCTTCTCTCCACCTCCTACTGCTTCTAGTAAACTCAGTTAACCGTTGGTAAACTCAGTTAACCGGTTCACCTGCTAACAATAGCCTTACCACCAACCTCACTCCATGTAGATAAGCTTCAATAGCACGCTAAACTTCCCATTTACAAATACTACAATAAAAATAAAAAAACTAATAACTAAATATAACATAGGGACTCAGTGACTCACCCGTGCAATTGGAGCGTGTTAGTGGCAAACGCACTCCCCACGCGCGTCGCCCAGCGTCCCACCGCAGCGCTGCTGCCGCCGCCGCCGCCGCCGCCGCCGCCGCCGCGCCACCTGCCGGCAGCCCCGCGCATTCCACGCGCGGACGCCACAGACGCGCGCCGGCGCCCAACTCCCCGTGGCACGCGGCACACGCAGCACTTCGATACGTCACGTTGCTTACCAGTGACGTCACGGGCATGGCGGCCAGCGGGTCCACCATCGAAAAGGGCCCGCTCGACTCCTGCACACAAAAACAGGAAGTGATATAAATGGATACTTTGCTGCTTCTTCTTCTTCTTTAGTTTGCAATGATTCTGATTCGTGACGATAATAATAATAAATTTATGGTTAAAATCAGTGACAAAACGCACTCCGAACGACAATTTACTCTCCGGAAGTAAGCAAGGGACCATCCCATCAAGGGTTCTAAGGCAGAGGCGGATTTAACATTTCACCACACTCCTAACAGCCAAATGTCCGAAGATACTGATTTGATTCTTTTTATTCGTTTTTTTGTAATAATTTAATTATATTAAATACGTCAATTGATCTATGCAGCGATTGCTCTAGTATTTTCAAAATAAATGACTAAATGTATGTGCTCAACCTTGGAACGGGTGTCTACATTAATTCTGTATGCCCATCCCGACCCGGGTTTATCTCCGGTTTTCCCTCGGGTAAAGGCGGATTTTTAAATCGGGTCAACTCTCGCATTCTCCAGCGAGCAGAGAATTGAGCAAGGAAAATAGAACAGAAATGTACAGTGTAAGCAGTGACGTCACTTTTCAGCAGTACACACTGTCCGATAGTGAACCTAAATCTGCAAGCCATCGAGCAGCGAATTCAGCTTCGTGTGCGGCGGGCTTTATTTCTGGGTTTGGGTCATTACGGTATTCTTTGAAGTTGTTACATCGTGTTTGATAACACTCATAATTTCTTTCCAGGGTTTCACAAGTACTTGAATATCCGCAATATGTTTTTAAGCAAATAAAATCAGCTATCAATAAGTGGTAGACAATAGGTGACCAATGGGAACAACGAGGAGATCGAGCATTCTGTAGTTCTATTCTCTGTGCGTGGTACAGACCTTACTTTAAGAGAGAGCCGTCATCAATGACAACACATTTAGAGCACGTTATTTCTCATAATAGCAGTATTTACTACGCACAAATTCTCATACCCCTTTGGTTTAAGCAGTTACTCGATGCTCACCACTTATTGGTGGAGTAGGCTGAAGGGGAGGGAGTCACGACACCAACTACAGCTGATCGACAACGCCATGAGAAACTGCGCGTAGTATTTGCCGGAAATATGCGAAGTTGCTCATTATATTTTCGCCCTTGACGGTTCTCTCTTAAATTAAGGTCTCTAGTGCACGGCTGCGTGGATTCACTCACCGCTTGTTCGCATCGTCTTCTGGCCTCGGCGTCCGCGCCGTGCGGAGGGCACTGCGCCACCATATACACGCCTCCGAAGCGCCTCAACGCCACGCATCTCACAGACGCCGCCGCGCGCCGCTGCTCCGCCGCCGCGAAGTGCACGCTGTCCAAGCAGCAGTCGCCGAAGCGCGCGCAGCCGGCGTCACACATGCAGTTGCGTTCGCGCCACGACGCCTGCGTCACGGATCCCGCGTTGCCTCTGCTGCCGCCTCCTCCTCCTCCTCCACCCACTGCTCCCGCGCACGACGCGCGACCGTCACATGTCCTGTAACAAGGAAGAGAAAGAGACCGTCATTGAAAATCAAGATTCAACCGGATGATTAGTTATTGACTCCAATATTAAATAATTTTCACGAGTTGTGGAGGCAAAGTCAGAAATGCAACAGCTTTTTGTATTTTCCAAAATTTCGAAAAATGTATTACCGAGTGGCGATCCAGCGTGGAGGTCTGACATAGGAAAACGGGTGGCTTGAGTGTGTAAAACTTTACAAGTCTGAGCCCTGAGGAAGGAAATGAATTTTCAGAAATTTTGGCAAATACACGAAGCTGATGCATATCTGACCTTAGCTCAACGACCCATGAAAATCTATATAAATGAAAATTAAATGCTGTTCGTTGATACGGCATCACTTGAGAAGGGCTGAACCGATTAGGCTATTTCTCTAAATAGTCAGAATAAGGTTTTTAGGGAAAGAAAAATTGGAAATGTTGCCCGGAAAATTGGATAATTCGGGAAAAATCTGAAGTGTTTTTTTTCTATGGGATTTTTGTATGAATTCAAGATCATAACTCACGATTCAAAATGTGGATATGCGTAATTCCCTTTTCTTTTCATTTTTTCGTTATGGTCCTGGAAAAGTTTTCATGAAAAAAACATTTGGGACAAAGAAAAGTCGGAAAATTCGGACAAACTCTAAAAATCGTAAATTTTGTATGAACTCTCGATTTGTATGAAACTGATGATAGGAACGACACATTTGGTTCATTCTTTTTATTTTGTTTTTTCCAATTTTTCAGTTGAATCGTGATTCTGTTGCAAGTTCATCGCAATCGTTTCATGAATTTAATTAAGTTCCGTCGTTTTATTGCAAGCAAATTTACAGATTTACCGACGAAATACGATGAGTTTTGAAATGACAAACGGTTATACTGTAAAAAACAAAGTGAATCAATTGTCCATTTTCATAAATCATGTTTCATCAAACATCATTGTCCATAAATAATTTGGTTGACGTGAAATTCTGACTTAATTCAATTGTGGCTTTAAATTTGGAACAAAACCGCATGGTTCTTAGTCGACCACATTCAACATCACACATTTCCAGCATTTCAGCGGTGTACTGCCGATAAAATTCATCTGGCACGTAAAATTTCCTTCGTATTTCTCAATGTACTCCTTCTCAAATTGAATATCCATGGCCACAATCGTTAATAGATACAATGATCACTCAGAAATGGTTTTTTTTCTCCTAATTTTTATTTTGTTTTCACACTTAAAATAGCTTTTCACAAATTTATTGAAAACAAAACAAAACATGCACAAACAAATTTATTGAAATTTGTACAGGTCAACGTCTCTCGGGTCAGTTAGTCATATAATAAAAGTTTTAAGTTTTTACACACTTGACGGTACAAATATATGCCTAAATCGGTCATTTTCCAGTATTTTTAAATGTCACCCCCCGCCCACTCTTTTTGACTTATCCCCATGTGGGATTATCCTTTATAGCATAGGGAGTGCCACTATTCTGTTTTTTAAGTCAAACTCTCTCCTTACAGGCCCTAGGTGTGCACATTGGTTTCCCGGAGGGTAGAGCTCCACACGTTGAGGCATGAGGAGAATTCCGCACCTCAACGATCGAACTCCGACCCTCCAGCCAGTAGCTCAGTGTTCATGTAGACAGTGTTGTTCTTAATTTTTGAATATCAAATGTACAAGATTTTATCATGCTCGGATTAAAACCGTAGTTTTGTATAAAAGAAGAATCGATCCGCTGTTCACAAAAGTCTATGTTCTTTACTTAGAGAGAGATGGAATAACAATGTCACCTTGAGGAAAGCCAAATGAGAAAAGGTTGGACAAACCTGAACTCATGGTGTTGAAGACTTCAATACCACACACAAAATGATCTCGGGTCTCGAAGGCAAGTAACAGTATTATGTTATAGTAATTTAAGCTAAAATTATTGAAAATCTCAAATATGTGATAAGAGAATATTTTAAGGACATTAAACGACATTCACTTACTAATTGTAGTGAACTATCAACGTTTAACAACTGATTGTGATTTAACATTTACCAAATTAACTATCGATTTATTGTCGTACATATATTGTAAGATATCGATTTTCAATTACAAAATATAATACTTCACTACAACATAAAATTTTTCTCCATAAATGCGGTTTATTTTAAAACATATTCCTATAATCTACATTATAAATCCATGTGATATTTTGCACAATGACAATTAATGAATTAGATAGGAGTTATGAAACATACAAGACATTTTACGAAAGTAAACTGTATTTTATAGATCCTGTGAAATCTGCGTCACTTGTACGAGATCGCAAACGTCCAACGTACACATTTACAACGTAGTGAGTCGTTTCCTGCGCTCTCGCAGAAAGTGCACGACGGAAAGTGGCGAACCTCGTTGACATTTACGAGGAAAGCAGACTCAAAGCCTCAACATTCCAATCGGCGCAGAAACTATTTGGATCAAACTTCGGATGCTAAGTATGGGCCACGAAAAAATATATTTTTCTTATTAACTTTTTATAACGTGATAAAAGAGTTCGCACAAAATTATTAATTTAAACGAGCTTATTTTAAGAGATCGATTTATTTTCAAATAAATGTTCGATACAACGATTCTACTCCCATTCGATTCTACTCCCACACTATAACTTTTATCAGTAGTTGCCTGATGATGGCCGATAAGTAGCGGAGATTGTATATTACTTTCTCATATACGTAGTATATAGAAAGTATTATAATCGTGAAAAAATTCGAAAGCGAGATTTCAACGGAAATATCCGTTTTGGTGATCCCTGATTCTTAAAAAGTTATTTTTGGCATAACGTCCGTCTGTCCGCAGCGATTCAAAGTAAATGGATGAACCAATTTAATTCATATTTCGTATTTACGGTAGAATTTACTTGTCGTCGATGCACGTGGTCTATTTCTTTTTACTTTAATCAAAGAGTACTAAACATGAAGGTCAAAGTACTCTTTTGAATGTTTCTCAAAAACGGCTCCAAAGATTTTGCTTAAATCTTCTGTACATAAGGTACAATTAGTATGCATTACATTCGCATTAGCGGTATTTCGCTTGAAAATTTGGTATAGACTCAGTAAAATAATTTCTGTCTGCTACACTTACACATTAGTTTTCTGTTTCAAGGAGCTTGAATAATATTTAGCAGTGTAAATGGTTCAAGCTATACTGTCCAGTAGAATACAGTTTACGTAAACTAAAATGAAAGATATGGTAATGATAAAATACATAGGAGGACAGCAAACGCACTGCAGATGCGAAAATACATCAATTTGTCTACAACGAAATAACATTTACATAACATTTTTACGATATTTTTTCTCACTCTATGCTGCAGATGGAGAAACGTATATGAGAAATTATGTGCAATGGTGTTGCACCACTAGTTCACAAATAATGTGATTTTAAAATCAACGGAAAATACTGAAATAAAAAGGCGAAATAAACAGAATGATGTCGCAACCTTCAGTTTGAGTTGATTTAAAACTATAACATCTTTCAAGGTTTTCTCGATAAGAACAAATTCGAAAGCGAGATCAGTAACTTTAAACAGTTAATATTTTAAAAAAATAGAACATCAGGGACAGAATGTTAATATAGTTTTGTTTCATTTAAAACCATTTTATTAAAGACTTTACAAAAAATTTATTCGACCAAAAAAGACCAAAAACAACCTAAAAAATACATGGAATTTCTAGTCCTCTTGGTTTTCTAGTGGCTGGTTAAAGTTTTACAAAGCACAAAATCTTACTGGTATTATACCATATTTTGCACTGATAATGTGTATTTCTGCAGCGTGGGTCGGTCGTAACTTATCTTGACTAATAATACAATGGACACTACAACTAATTTTTACACTATAATACTTACACTAATTTACTTTAATAGATTGCCAACTTTTAAAATTAAACTTAGTAAATCAATTATTTTATAAAGTTAATTAATTTAGTTTCGAGAAAAAATTAAATTTATAATAATAACCAAATAAATATATGAAACGCATGCCTTTATGCGCATATAAAAGATCAAAACCATGTGTTGATTGTAATATATCTATTAACTCATCCTCATCATTACTGTCTAAAAGTCTTGGCTCTTCTTTGAAACTGATTAATGTTTGTAGCTTCTTTAATAGCGCATATATTTCTTCCGTGTACCCTACACGTGAAGAAGATATGTTATAACTTTCGGTCAGGTGAAAATGGCGACCATCCGGGACTCGAACCCGGAACCCCTACTTTTATCGCCGGGGNCAGGGGTGTCAACCACTACACCACCCTTTCGCCTTCCACAACTGTAACTTTAGGTCTGGTTGGATATACTGCATAGTTGTGAAAGGCGAACGGGTGGTGTAGTGGTAACACCCCTGCGATCAAAGCAGGGGTCCCGGGTTCGATTCCCGGATCGTCGCCGTTTTCACCGGACCGAAAGTTATAAAATTTCTTTTATAGTTTTAGGAATTTTTGGTGCTAAAAGTAAAAAAAACAATTAAAAAACACCTGTATTGACTTTGGGACGCAAAAAAAATGAGTTGATCTTTTCTCGATGACAGCTGATTGCGATCGGTCACGCGTGCAGCAATAAGAGTTCGGATCGTGAAAGCCTCGTAAAAAATGTGAGCAACGCACAGCGCAGCGTGACGATAGAAATTTTTAATAACGCCTGAGCCATATATATACTCGTCCGATCCGTGCGTTCGTTCGGTCTCCATATGAACACACACACGATGTACACTCTCACCACCACACGAGACGACACGCGTGACGACTCAGAACGGACGATCTCTACCCTTACGCACGCGCACGTATTGGGCGAGTGAAAATACGCAATGGGCTCACGCACGGACGAAAGGCGGTCTCGATTCAAATCTGCGAAAACAATTCTCATCTATTTATATAATAAATGTATGTTTGTTTGTCCATTAGGGAAGGAAGACTTTTCAATACATCCCAAATGTCAGATTTCGATATAGGTAAATAATTGATAAAGGGACATGGGGACTTCGAGGAGTATCTAAAGTGGATTGGCCGCAGAGAGGCGTCGATATGTATGTGAGGTGGAGATGTAGAAAATAGTGACCACATTCTTTGGGTATTGTGACCTTTATGTACGTATGTAAGACACAGTTCAGAGTAAGTTTACTCACTAGACACATTGTGACACATTTTGGGGGCAACAGCGTCTAGACAGAATCAGGATTGCTGCATCGGAGTATTACAACTGCGGTTGTTAGCCGCAGAAGGTGAACTTTTCATACACCACAATTAAATGAACAGAGACATAGAAATGAAAAACTACAAATTGATCTGGTCCCGCCGGGATGACTTGGTGATGAGCGAACACGCTAACACCGTATCCACGAAGGGGCTCCACTCACAATATAACTAACAGAAGAAGGAATATTTTTGACGGAGGATAAGAGAAAATACGTAACGACAGCGGAAAGATTTGCTCTCTTTATTGACCATGTTTCACGATTTGGACAGAAAAGATTTTATTAAGAAAGGAGACTGAAGAAGTTAGAGGATCATTAGGATCCGTTTCGTCGTGACAGAGATGGGGAACGACGCCATATCAACAGATGCAACGGCAAAGCAACACAAGGGGGGAGGAAATAGAAAAGTAATAAAGAAAAGAGTGAGTCTCGTAAGGAATTAAGCTATAGACGATGTGGTCTATGTAATTGTAGCCAAAAATAAATGGAAAAAATGCTTTCCTATACAATTAATCCACGTCACGTAATTCTTTCTTTAATTCATATGTATGTTCTCTGGCAAGATTTTAGTATATACTTTGCTACCTTAGGTATCGCACGTAGCACGCAATAACGATAACAGACAATCAAGTCGCGGGGAAAATCAACCTTGGAAGTCGTACTCGCTTGCGCTGCCTAAACGATTAGAGTTAGGTGACAATTATGGATGCTTTAACTAAAGAGAGAGTAATTTATGTAGGAAAAAATAATCCTAATCCAATTGAATGGATTCTGTGTCTTGAAAATTTCAGAAAGATGAAAACTGTCTTGAAATCGCAAAATTTAGAGAAACGTTTAAGAGCAAAATATACAGAAACGTTTAAGAGCAACGTAACAAAAATACATGAGCGAAGCCGGGGCGGGTTGCGAGCATACTTTAATGTAAAATATGGAAAGGCGGCTGGCTATCCCCCCCCCTCACTGTTATACCATTTCTTCGTTCCGAGACGTCTTATCGCAGAGATGCTTCCTGACGCATCACCTTTTAATCACTCAAACATCTATTGGCGATCGGAATGATTCAACTAATGCTTAACTGGAACTAATTTTCTTACGGCGCAAGTAAAAGACAAAAAATTCCTGTAATTTTGAATTCTGCACAAAATTCTGAGGAAAATGGCACCAATCAACAACAATTTTCAAGCAATCGCCGTCTTTTATTTTGTACGAGATGATTACACTAATGTTGCCAACATCAACTTAAAATTCTTCAAAATGGCAATGTTAAGTATTATTTTTCTCGCAATTTTTGTACAGAGCCCTAAATTAAAACAGCACTTCTGTTAATTCATCTAGGAGATATTTCGTGTGTTTGCACTTAATAATACACGCACAAAAAATTTGGTCTCTTCCAAAGACTAAACCTCTGTATCCTTCTTATGTATATTGACGTGCTTAATCCGAGTAAAAATTTCAGAACTGCTCCATAACCCCCCAGATTTTTTAAATATCGTGAAAAACTGCCCTTGAATACTAAATAAAAAGACACAAAACAAATGGAGAGTTCCGAAGACTAACCTATGTTTCCTTTGAAGCGCTAAATCCGAACACATTGCGCATCACTTAATTCGCTTCAAAAGAAATTCTTGAAATTCTCTTGGCGTACCTCCGAGTACAGCTAACTGTGGTACTCTTTGAGCATTCGGAGTTTTACCGTTAGAAGTAAAAATTAAGATGAGGTCCATTAAATATTGGGTTTCAATAAGAAATAGGGAAAGGAACAACAATATACACGATTGCTATGAGTTAACGTGTGACGATGGGTGGGGTCAAAAAATTAGAACTATAATCGAAACTGCCGGTCTAGGACATTTGTGGCAGACAGCTCCGGCGAGATCGGATTATGAATTAATTATTCAGAGACTTGAAAACGTAGAAAAACAACATAACGGCTGAGACAGGAAAAGAGGTCACTAATCGTGCAGAATATTGTAGCAGGAACTGGGGGAAGAGCGCAGTTTCGTGATTTATGCATCACAAGTAAAATATCTTTCTCAGATGTCCGAGGACCTATAGATACAATGATGTAAAAAGTACTACGGAAAATCTACTGCAAATCAAAATAAACTTTCAACACTTTCCTGATTTTAAAATTGGTCTTATTTTGTAAATAATTGTTTCCTCCATAAGACGCAATGTATTACAACATCATTTAAAATTAAAATTATTTTATTTAAATGGCCGGTGAGGTATGTTTTTGAAGTTGAAATCACAATAAGTAAATGTTACTCTGTATATTTATGTCGATTTAAGATACCCCCGCTAGTACCACCTTAATTGCGGTTTTTGCGCGATTAAAAATGGTGGGTGATGGAGCAATTCTTACCTCGGATTCGGATTCAGCGCGAATTCAAAATACATAAGGATTAGTCTTTGCAAAAGATCAATATTTTTGTTTTGTGTCCGTGTTATTCATTCTGTATTCAAGATACTTTGGTTTTGAATAATTCGCTCTGTATACGAGATGCGTGCATTTAGAAGGGACTCGGTACGAGTAGTACAAATGCCGCTCCATCGGTGGATATCCTCGCCTCGACGCCTGCACTAGATCTCCACGAGACTTTCGCTCGCCGCGCTTCATGCCACAGAACGCACCTCTCTGCTGCGTCTGCGCGTCTCAGCTGCGTAAGCCTCGACACACGAGTGATGATTATCTCCCTCACGTTTACTTTCACGGGCGAAGTGCAGAACCAAAACATAGAGTGAAGCTCAGATGGAAGCACGAGAAAGGTTTCTGCGGTTTCCTTTATTGTGTATTGAAAAGATTCTCTTCTTACTTCTTAATCTCATTGTACAGAGATACGTCGTCAATGGTTGGAGTGACACCTGCCGTCAATTCATTTATTTTATTTCACATCCTCTTGATGATTTGCGAGGTTCGTGCCATCAGGGCTACTCTCCACTCCCAACCACAAGAATTCGGAGAAGGAATTGCGAAGGAAAGATGTCAAGTTCCCGGGATATATACCGAAGTGACGAATACGTGGGGGAAATCCCAGCCGATAATCTCGTCCAGTTGACCCGTGAGGGGAAGCTTTCGCCCGGCAGTGAATAGGGAGCAAAGATGCTACCGCTACGCCACAGCTGTTCATCTATCAGGCTCTCACATAGCATAAAATGGAAATAAAGCCTTCGGGCTCTATTGCATTGGGCCACGGGATGTGTGACGGGATACTGATTGCCGAGAGTGATCGAGGTCCTCAAATAACATTATCTATATAGGAATCCATTAGGGTACGATTGTACTGAAGAGACAATCAGCGATACGAGCAAAGAGAAGAGTGAAGCAGAGAAGCGAGCGGCGCGACTCCGTATTGCAGCGTTTTTGTTGGAGCGAAGATAGGAGGAGTCATCGACACGTTTGCTGAGGCGCGTATTGTCAAAGCCTTCAGCTGATCGTTCAACGTAGCTTCGTTGAATTAATTTCCATAGTCTCATCGTTTATTGTGGTTTTAATCCTTCTTGCCCCACAACGCGACTCTTCTGTGGGCGTAACTTTTATCAATTGCTCAAAATCCATCGCAGAAAACAATATAATACAACCTCGAAGCAACAACAACAATTGCGACCCTAGCTTCGACAAGAGTGAAGAAATCGAACCAAAGGGTTTTTGTTGCTTTGATCGTCGGTCGCAGCGCTGGTCGCAGTGCCGACGTAAACGCCCCCATTCGTCATCACGTGAAGGTTAGCGTCGCGTTACTCTTCTCTTTCCTCTTATCGCTGATCGTCGCTCCGACATAATTACGGTGATCGAGTTCCACCATCGCTCGGCTACGTCAGGGTCGTTGGCAGTGGTCGTAGGACAGTGCTTCAAATAGTATCCAGGTGACGGTCTAATTCTGCTTCCTCACACGCACACACGCCGACAAACTAGAGTCCTGAATAAAAAGACAACCGCCAGCAGTGTTCGTAATTTTAAACGTTATTTCTCATAACACCCATATTCACTACGCACAAATTCCCATATCCCATTTGGTGTCAGCTGTCAAGCGGCTCTCGCCGTGGGAGTACGGTGAAAGAAAGAGAGACGATACACTAATGTGACCAACTACAGCTGATTCAAACCGCTATGAGAAACTACGCGTAGTATCTTCCGTAAATAGAGAAATTTCGTATTAAAACTCAACACCTGGTGGTTCTTTTTTTATTACGTACTCTATCCACCATCAGTTGTAAAATGTCTCAGACAAAGACACACCGCTCTTATCTAACACTTCTACATTTACCGACAAGTAACACACATATGAGTACCGGTGTCATTTTTTGTTCCCATTACTGGAATAATGTCATTATTCCTCAATTAGTTTTAATAATTTTGACATTCTTTCACAATATGAAAATATGAACAGAAGTAACTTTCAAAGTAATTTATCACAAAGAAAAGAGTGATTTCCAAAATCAAGATCAAATAAGTACCGTTAATGTGCGAAACTACGATTCAATTTCCTCTGATAATCTCTTTCGCTTTTCATCTTATCTACGATAACATATGAGTTGGAGATCTCCGTCTTCATCTAAACGGCAGAGAGAGTGTGTTTACTAGAGCAAAAAAAAAAGATTGCATAAACTATCTAGAGAAAAGCGATATAATAAAAAAGTAACACATGATGTGTTGTTTACACGCTGAAACTTAAATTTTTGGCAAATAATAAAACACTATTTCGTTGAATGAACGAAAGATTGTCCGCTGTTCCGAAGAACAAAATAGACATCAATACAAGTAATTTTCGTTCATACGATTTTCCTAACGAAGATTAATTTGTCGCTTTCCAAAATTCTCAACAGATCATTTTGCAGTTGCCGACGAGGAAAAAAATATCTCCTTGGACTCAAGGTGTTTCTTACTCTACAACGTCCAAGAGAAAATATGTTAATAGATTATTTTACGGATAGGTAAATATCGTTTATCAAACAGTTATATTTAGTGTCTTTGAAAAGATACGAAGAAAATGACGAATGAGTAGCTGAAATGAGTAAATACTTTAAAATTAAAATATTTCAAAAGTATGTCAGTATGGGAGAGTGATTTGAGGAATTAATTTTTTATCCTCAATTTTCTTCAATTTTTTAGTCTTTTAGTCACGATTATGTGAGAATTACTGAAATATTTTGTATGCTTTTTAGAAATTTTCATCATTGAACTCGAAGACTTTTTCCTGAACTCGACAAAAATTCTTTCTCCAATATTGCTTTCGAGTAGATGCCTCAATAAACTTTCTGCAATGACGGGAAATGCCTGATGATTTATGAGGTGATATCATCAATTTTATAGATAACGAAATTAAGAACATTCTTAAGTCACTGAAAATTAGAAGTGGTGTTTCGGCCTTCACTTTCATCATTGAAGAGAACATCGAAGAAACACATAATTCTTCTGTATTCGTTGACTGACGATTAGAGGAAATAACAAATTACAGGTTAATTTTTTTAGAATGACACCCTTTTGTAAGAAGGGCACTAAAAAGTTAAAATAATAATATTTTATACTTGCATGTGTAAGTAAAGGGCAGCGCAGTTTGTTATTTGCTCACTTTGTACACAAAACGCGTACTACACACTCCAGCTTTCTACTGACTTGTACAGCTATAAATGGTAAATATTTATTTAGAACTTAAGCCATTCAAAAATGTGAGTTTTTTAGATTTTTAATATAACTTTTTGATTCGATGCTAAATCACAATTTAGAGCCCTGAAGTGAGAGGGAACCTCGAGACATCTCTTTAACGTGACACTGAAGGTAAGTATCCACGGAGACATGAATGCAAGAGTAGCCAATTAACTCCTTTTAACAATTCTAATAATTTCTAAAATGGAAACTATTTTTCACACCACCCGTCATCATACCACCATATTATTTTATTGTCACCAAAGATGCATAAGTGAGCAAAGTTTCAAATTGATTCTACAATTAGAAGTTGTTGAAAAGTAAGTTATTAGATTTTCTACAATGTTATACGCGAAGCTAATAATGTGTTATTGGTGAGATATTTCAGTTTTGACAGTTTACTGTAGCATCTTTAACATTGAATTGGTAGTCTACAAGAGACTAGTTGTATATAACCAGAAATAGTACGAAGAAAGAAGAACTAGTGTACCCTGGATCGTTTCGTAGTCTTAAAAAAAAATTCGGATAACATTTAATTTCCATTCCGCGCGATTGCCTCAACACTTCAATCCCAATTCTCCAGAAATTTCATAATTTTACGAAGTAAAAAATTCAGGTGCAAAAACATTTTAGCATTTCAGTGTATTGATCGGTAACCTCTGAAATATGGTTATCAATTTGGTAACGGGTCATATTTAAAGGGCAAAACATTTGTATATGTTTGTTTAGTATAATTGAGTTTTTATAGGAAGATATTTTTGACCGAGAGTTGCTTTAAAGATAATAAATTATAAGTAAAAAAATAAAAAACAACTATTTTCTTCTAAAGCTTGTAGATATCATAAATAGTATTAATAGAATAAGACCCGGACAATATACTGGCGTATTCAAGCTTCAATCGTACCAACGACTCACGCACAGTTAAGAATCCGGAGTCGAGCGAGTGATGCGTACCTCGGACCCGTTCAGAGTAGTCGTTCCGTTGCGAAGAGACGTTTCATCTGAGAAAGTCGAAGAGATAATGAATCATTAACGGACGCAATGGAGGAACGCTTGTGTAACACGCCTGACACACTTCCCATCGCGGCTCCACAGGAAATCGGAGGAGACAATCCGCGAACAGATGTCGGTTTCCTGCTTCCTCTTCAGTAGGAAACTGTGGAGGAGTCCCAGGTGCAAAGTAAGACACTATAACGTATTCTCATGCCGCCATTTTGGTCCAAACTCGCCTGATGCATATTGTAAGTTCCATGAAAACGCAGCGCCCACAACGTTACTTCGGATTTTGTTTTTCGAAGAAAGTGGCAGTTTTTTATACGAAACATTGAGTTAATACCCGCTCATAGTTTAATATATTACAATAAAAATAACACTGTCCGACTGTCAAAATGAAGGAAATAAATACTTTAAGAAATATTTATTATTTATTCAAATAAGAAACAATAATTCTACGATTATTACCACATACGATAAACTAAAGTACTATACAAATGTCTTTTAAGCCCATGATAATACCAGAAAATATATTTTATTAAGTCAATATTACGCATAAAAACTGCTACTTTCTTTTGAAAAGAAAATTCGAAGTAATGTTGTTGTCAATGCGTTTCCATGGATCTTACAACATGTATAAGTCCAGTTTGGACCAAAATGGTGA
>NNCF01127928.1:254799-288021 GCA_002313205.1 Laupala kohalensis | reverse complement strand
TCGACCGGTTCACTAATTCGTTCAAATACATCTTCGCATCGTTCTGTCTACTCTTTGACCAACAAACTGGCAAAGTTATTGCGAACAAACCGTATTTTCAAGTTACGCCGTTGAATGTGAGGCAGTTTTTAGTGATTGTGATAACTAATATTGAGAATCGTTTTATTTTCTCAGATTTGGATGTGAAAGACTTGTTCCATTGACATCCGCAAATATCTGGAATGGTAAAAATATATGGAAATTCAATTTTTATTCAATTTTTAAAGCATAGATGACCTACGTCATTAGAAAAATTGCTGGACGAAACAGAAAAACAAATTGCAAGACATAATGAAAAATGTTAGTTACCATTTTCCTTAACATATTTTAATAAATAATACTATTTCTGATGGCTAGATTTGTTATTTCTGAATTTTTTGAGCGAAACAATGTAAGGAGCACAGTTTTTTTCCTGTTTATTCGGAAAACATCCTACAATGAAAGGACAAAGTAGAATGATTCAATGGAAATTAGTCAACTTCCAGAAACATGAAGACAGTGGGACGTTATTGGAGTTTGCGTATAAAATCGATAACAGTGTGCTGTAATAATGCAATACTGGCATGCATTACATATGTAAGCTATTAGGATAGTTTCCTATTGACATATGTGTGGTAAGCACTTTTGATATTTTCCTTTCTGTATGTTATATGAAAGTATTCGTGAATTAGTATATTATATATGAATATGTCTAATGATGCATTTCTCATCATTTCTAGAGAAGTGGACAAAGTAAGGAATTGACAAGCACTCGAGAAGATAGCTAAGTCATAGGAAGTACACTGGAAGGAGAGAATGCCAAAACGTATCAAGGAAAGAAAGGTGTAAGAAAGGAGGGTATAAAGCAATACTATAGTTTTATACGATTCAACACTAATGACACTACCTCTATTATGACTGACTGGAATATTATTGTGGAAAATTTATACCCTCAACAAGGACTAAACAGCAGATATCCTGCACACACCACGTCAATAAATTCTCGCATAACCACACATTCTTATTTTATACATTATTTTTCTACATTCGGAAGCATTCGAGGGTTAGAAATGACATTGCTCGAACTATAACCTACAAATGCAATCTATAAGAGCAAAAGCAATATGGCCAACAGTTGAAACAGCTAATCAATTGAGGTTCGGACCGTACTTGACGAATCAGTGTTAATTGGGGAATAAAATGAACGGTTTTGTGACCATGAATACCGTACACAAATAAACATTGCTCATTTGATGCCAAGTGAACGAATAAGTGACGTCTATGAATACGGCAACCAACGATCAGTGATTGCCAAATGAGAGATTGAACTGAGCTCAATCTATGCTTGTTTGGGGCGACTATGAATACGAAACCATTCATTAATTGGAGATATAACCAGTGATTCAAATAAACAAGTGATTATATGCGACTATGAATACCGCCCTTATAGTGCCTTAGTGCAAAGCGGATTCACCTGGAATCCAGGGTAAAACTAGGGTCACACATACGCAAAGCCTCACCAAAGAGTCATCGACAAATATTTGCTTAAATTATTTTCCTCCCGTTGCCCCAATGAGGCACGAATGTCAAAGGCTGGACACACACATGCCGAGCCTCGCCAAAGAGTCATCGGCAAATATTTGCGAACACAATTTTCAAAATATTTAAAATGGAAATATTGAGTAACTTGTATCGTCTCCGTTAAATTTGTTCATATTTCATTTTGTTAAATCAAATATAAATCATCTAAAAAACGGAGAAGCAGTAACCGATACCTTTTTGTTGAAATTGAAATTCGTGGAACACATATTTAAACCATAATTCTTGTTCAACGATACCGGAACAATCTTCGTAGCTTTATTGTAATTCAAATAGGTATAAATAATATGTAGTTATATACCCTATATATTATATGTCACGTAAAGTAACAACAATATTACATAGCGACATTAATAACTTAAACGCACGTGGGATGCTGTTAAAAAAGTATAGGTTATAATTATAATAAAAACTACAAAAAATATAATTATATGCTCATATGTCAGATATAATTTTATACTTATTGCTCGAATTATGTCCCCATGACCAAATCAATAAGAACTGGAGAGTTGTCACAGGAAAAATAAATTTAATATTTTCGGCGCGCAGAGGAGGGGTACCACTATGATCAATTTCACTTTCACAAAAGAACGAATCCCCATGTGTTTTGGCGAACTGAATCCGAATCAGAGACCACAAATTCTCTCCATAAACATCCACTCTTTAAATCGAGAAAAAATCGCCTTTAAATACAGAAAATATATTTTTAAACTGAAGGTAGATGAAAATACATACGGATACGCAGGTCTAGTCTTTGGATACCAGTTATGTTAGAGTGTGTTACTGTTGTCAAGAAATAAATGTTGATAAAGTGATGTCGGCAATTCTAAAATTACAGTGATCTTCATAACTGTACATCATCCAAATATGAATAATTATTCATTTTTTCTTGAAGTGCCTTAATGTCTATTTTACGATCAACTTAGAAAGATCATCCTAAATGTGTACGTCAAAATAAAACTAATATTTTCATATTTTTATTTACTATATAGCAATTATTATTATATTATATTATTGAATGAGGCGGTGGGGGTAGTGAGTCGGAAGATTAGGGAAGAGTGGGCAGAGGGCCACAAATCCAAACTGTGCCTCAGGCATTAATAGATGTGAAAATACTCGTCTATGAAAACTAGTAGCTTAGGAGCAATTGTAAATCTGAGAGTTGTTTGCGTAATACAGGTCGCTAGCGGCAGTTCCAGAGAAGTGATCTAGGAGAGACAAGGAGAATAATGGTAGAAATTTGATATATGTTTTCTTGAAGATAAATGTTAATGTTTTTGTTTAAGAAGGAAATCTAAGTGGTGACTAAAGTTGGTGCTAATTACTGTCAAAACTTACAAAAACATTACAACAAAATAACACTTAAATGATAATCCGAAGAATATCCCACTCTCAACCGAATTTAGCTTTAATGGAAGAGAAATCCCAACGCAACTTTAAAAAATACTGATCAAATTCCGGAAACATTAATGAGCAGATTGTAGTTACTTCTCACACAAATAACCTGTTTTTTTCTAAACCAATAAAATTTGAAAATAAGCATTCTAAAGTTTGAAATAAATAGTTGAAATATTAAGCTCACTAACAAATTAAAACTGCGCTAAGAACAACGCTTCAGAATACTAAGAATTCTTCGGAAGTAAACATCCAATTTTTAATTTTATAAAAAGCCTCCAAACTCACAAGTAAGAAACAAAAAGTAGTTGGTCTTAAAGGACGAAGTACATTAGTTAGTACACTTAATTAGTAAAGTTCCGTCAGAAAAATTATTTTTTTACAGCAGGGGACAATTAAGAAAAAAATATTTTTAAATGCGTGTACAATTTGAAATGCAAACATTTTGAAGTATTTCAAACACCCAATTAGTAAATTAATTGTGACTTTTCGATTGTGTTATATTTAATATTACTTCAAAGAATACTGAGACAGGTAACGGTTAACCCGAAATTTTTCGTAAAGGAATTATTAAAAAATAACGAGAACTTTTTTAAAAATAGTTTCCGTTTCCTCGGTATTAATTTAATGAAAATGGGCATTTTTATATTGTGAAACAAATACTTTTCTTTCCTTCACGAAGTAATCTACATCGGAATCAAAAGCGAAAAGAAGGGAACTAGAGTCACGGTTTTGATTCGCATTTCTTCTATTTACACAACGTTACGAAACCAGAAGAACACAACAATTGCTGCCTTTATAATTACAGATAAAATGAAACAATTATGTTGTGGAACTCAGAATAAAATTTCGGGAATCTTGACAGACTTATGTAATTATAAAGGTACACGATTCAAGGAAATGTACATATCACATCCAGAAAATTATCTGGAGGAGAAAGTCTATTCTCGTGATGTTAGCGAACAGCTTTCATTAGTGGAAGACGCAACAGCACGAAACTCTGTCCCTTATCTTAATTTAGAAATAGTATTACGCTAACAATTAAACTCATTATTTACAAATCATTTTCTTTGGTAATCGAGATAAATTTTTTTTTTTTTAAATCCAATAAATCACTTGGAATTGACATTAAGGGTTCTAAGCAAAAACTCAAAATAGTTTGGCGAATTGTTATTTTTACTCAAACTAGTTCTCAACAGTAATACTCAACAGTGTTATTCAATGGACTGTTATACTGATTTTTTGATATCATTGATAAACTAGTTTGAGTAAAAATAACAATTCGCCAAACTATTTTGAGTTTTTGCTTAGAAAACTTCTACTTCACGAAGATTTTTTTATGTAGTGGAACTTCTTCTTCAGTGTAACTATTATAATATTAATATTAACTGTGGTGAGACTACAGGATTGTTGATGACGTCGTGACCCTTATGATACGGTTTATGTAAATTTACAGACCGCTTATATGTTCAAATCGTTTGTATCAATTAGACTGGAAGTGGTAACATTCTTACAAACACGTAACATAAACCTCATTTCGGATTTTCCGTTGTTGCTTCACGGAGGGTAGAACTCCGGAATTTCTTGGCCTCAGCACTATTATTAGATTTTCTATTTCACACTCTCTTTGAACTGCTGTAGAGGTCACAAAAAATTGTAGAAAAAACTAGTTGACACCATTAAATTTGTCATGTTCTTCTGCTCATACTCAAGTAAAAAAATGTTATAAAACTAAATAATACTGCTTTAAAAACAGAAATGTTTCAAGAAACGCGAAATTTTTTAAGCTTTTCCCGATTCGTCGACTTTACAATTTTTGTAAAATAAAGTAAACGTTTTAAAAATTATTATTATTCAGCGAATGTTAACTATTATGTCTGTGACAACATTTCAAAATTTCGAGCTTCTACACGCAAAATATAATAAGTTATTTACCTTTTCCAAAAACATTGCTAAAAACGACCAGGCACATTTTTAAGGAATAAAATTTATACTGTCGCCTCATCAAAATGCTGAGATCACATGATCAGTGAAATTAAATGTTTAATATTTAGCATTTCACCACAAATATGTAAAATGAGCTATGTTTTCATTTGGCGACCAGCGGCGCTGAAGCCGTCTAGTACACTCTGATCCCGCTTCACGGACTGGAGCGCGCATAGTCACACTGACTGAAGTCCAAAGTTGAGGTGGTTACATACTGATTACGCGAAAGATTTAAAATATACTTCACGCCATAGATAACTATTTCATAAATATTTGATAGTTCTGTATTTTGATACTTTCATTTTACCCGCGACGCCGCGCTAATCAAATTTTCTGGGGGTTCCTTTCCATAGAGGTTAACAAAATATCATTTTCTCGTGTCTAGTACAGCTGTGTCAAGATCAGGTGCTCCCTTGTATGCAATCCCTTATCTCTTTTTTCACCCCCTTCGCTTCCCGTAAATAGTTGTGGATAGTTTTATGACTTCTTGAGCTGTTGCCTGCAGCTTTGCTTTTATACTTGGAACATTTCTACCGACTTATTCCACAAGTCTTCGCTTCCTTCACCCTTTGTGCTAAATTTACAAAATATCGAAACTTTTCTTTAATACCTAGCTAGATTCTTCTTCTTTGTGTTTATCCAATTTCTGAAACGTGACCGGATATGGCCATTCTGTCTTAAATCTTCTGTTTTACAATATATTTTAATTCATATTCTGTTGAAAACGTGTTCGAACGAAAGGTTGGAAAGCAAGGAAACTTGATGAAAATGTTGTCCATGACTTTAAGTGACCGATTATTTTTGTGACATCTACATCAATTCAAAGTGAGGGGTCTGTAATAAAAATTCCGATAGCAGGAGAGGAAGAGATGTGGCCAACATCTCACTCCGACCGGTTTCATCCCAATACTCGTTTTACAGAAGACTGAGTATACCTGAAAGTCAGTCTGGACGTTGAAAGAGGAAAATTGCCATGAGGACAATTTCCATGTGATATACGGACGATGTGTGTGCTAGTTTCTTTCGACGATTATGTTTATTTATTTTATTTAATATTAAAATAATCCTCGGCGCCGCAGGGATTAGTTAGCTGGTAATATCAAACAAAAAGAAATGCATTGCCTCACTTATATTGCCATATATATATTTTCCGGAACCCGAAGGAAAATTTGGGGGAAATTCGGGCCATGATGTAGTTAATATTATACTATTAACTGATAGATACAGATTTAAGTTTTTTTCCTTCGTAACAGTCTATAATATAGTGTTCTAAAAAATAAAATAAAAATTAAGAAACGATACTAGTCATCAATGACTCACTAGGAGGGTTAGAAACGGAGGAAGTTTCCGAGAAATTAAACAGTTAAATGGACAATTCTTGTTAATTAAACGATAAATACTACACAGTGAAATCAAACGTTCGAAAATTTGACTAAACTTGTTTCTAGACAAATGACAAGCGATGATACCTGGGGGAAAGATATGGAGAAAAAATATCCCCCCGCCACCGACNGATAAATACTACACAGTGAAATCAAACGTTCGAAAATTTGACTAAACTTGTTTCTAGACAAATGACAAGCGATGATACCTGGGGGAAAAATATCCCCCCGCCACCGAAATTAAAAGACAATTTATATAATACGTGTATTCAAACAAACAAATATATCCTTATTCAACCTGTGTGTGTGTTATCCCTCTAAAATAAAATCGTAGGTGCGGCCCATTGGATGATCCTGAGAGAATCGCATCACTGAGCATCGCATCATTTTCTGATGTTCGCTTATCTCGGTTACTTTTACGTAACAAACGAAAACTTATGTCAACAGAAACGACGCCGACGTACAATGTATTTCCGTAATAAAGTGAAAGAGGGAAGTTGTAACTAAACACAAGTCTCGACTCCACTCGCGTAGAACCATTGCACTGGAAGAAATACTTTGCAAGATGTTCCTATCTGTTTCGTCTTCATGCGGAAAATTCATTCCCTCCTCCCCACGGGAAAGTCGCGATGAATTTCCACGAGAGCGGAACTCGAGCATAGTTTGGTCCCGTGACGGCAGCGACGAGGACGAAAGTGCATCCAACAGTGGCTGATATATAAATAAATAAATAATTTTATTGTCAAAGAGGCAGTTACAAACTGCTCACGACCACGCGTGGAGGGTAACTACGTATGGTCAGGGGACAAAAATTAATATGCTATCTGGAAACAAGAAAGGGACCATCCCATCAATTCCGATCACAGACACAAACGCTGTGACATTTAATAATTCTTAAGTAAATTATTCAACAAATATGAGCTGTTATCTATTAAATATTTCCAAAATAAATTGTAGCTAGTGAAACGTGTGAAAATTTGAGACTAATATTGATATAGTATATCCGCCTCTACCTGAAGGGAAACGAGTCAAAGTTGCGTACAGACATAAATGAACTATTATTTAAAATAAGAAACAAAAGCAAGCACGAAAAAGTACTTATATTTATAATAACAATATTCATTGAGAAATTGAAACTCCTTAATTTATTTTGTTAAAATCAATATTTTTAACATTATAGAAACAGTGACGCATTAGAAAGCTTTTAGGGGCGAAAATCCTCCGAATCCAGCAATCCTCCAAAACTTTTAAGGGTTTATCACGGGTGTCAGTCCTCCAAGCCAAGTTTGAGGCTTTTGAGAATATATCTTTTGAAATGCCAGTGAAGGATTCTAACTATTAAGAACTGTTGTGCTCTTCTTGTTTAATAATGTAAAATCAGCATAACTGTGGTATTCAATTTGTACTAGTGTTAAGGAAATAATTTTTTGCGTATCTGAGAATCATTGTAAATATTAAGAAATTTGTGGAATAACAATATATTTAATAAGTTTGCAATAAAGAGTGATATTAAATTATAAATAAAATAGGTCAATACTACGTATTTTCCATTAGATTGTATCACCTTTAGAAATATTTTAAATCATATTTAGAATGTAAAAGACAATGTGAAAATCTCAAGTAAATTTTATGTTTTAATCTTTCATATTCAATTTTATGATTTTGTTAATTGTTTAAATAACTTTGATTCTCTTGTGTAATTTCGATTTTTATTGTCAATTCTAATAGTTTTTTAGTTTTATTTATTATTTTAAATTTTAATTATTACTGTTATTTTTATTATTTTTGTCTTTTATTTATTATTTTAAATTCCAATTGTTAATTCGCCTACTTCTTGTGTATGTATGTTGGCGAAAGAACAGACCAGAGTCTGAGCCAAACACAATACTTTATCATGAATTTCGTCTCGTTACGGAATATTTCATAATTCTGCAACGATCAGATCCATAACTCGCTGCAGAGAACGGAATTCAATTTCGCTTCCTAGAGGCACAAACCATTTCCTCGTGCTTCTGCGGTGATCACTTCCGGAGCAGCGGACCTTAATTGTGAACCCTGCGGCACTCCACGCTCCGCGGCTTCGTGACTTTCCAGACCCCAGAAGCTTTCGTCTAACAAACACCAACACTGGACATATCTTACCCTACGGCATGCCCGGAGGTCTGAACCATAACAACTTCAGCCCGAAATGGAATATGAATTTTTTTAAATTTTAAGTCTCATGGGAAAAGGAGGTTCAGGCCATGAGGTCTGCTCTTCCACCAAACCGTTGAACTTGGGTAAGGGAATTGGGAAGGAAAGATATTGGATTGCCAAGGAACATATGGTACCGAACCGACATTTGTGAGGAGTAGGTGAGGGAAACCCCACCTGAAAACCTCACCTAGTTCGGTACACTTACACCTTAAAAATACCCTTGCACCTACTGTGACACAAACTCGCCGAAATTATAGGATGATAAANTCACCTAGTTCGGTACACTTACACCTTAAAAATACCCTTGCACCTACTGTGACACAAACTCGCCGAAATTATAGGATGATAAAAATGTGACCACGAAATTATTTCATGTATTATCGTTCTCGCTAACGTCATGATGTATTATTTTCGCATAACCCACGAACTATTAAGATTATGAACACAATTTTCGTGTAAAAATTATGCTCAATGAAATATTTAATAACTATTTGAATTGACATTGACAATTGAACAATAGAAATTGACACTGAATTAAAACTAAGTTTCAATTGTATAACAACCAAGACTTCATTGCAATGCCGGGCAGAGTCGGCTAATAACAGATATAAGGAAAGATTGCAAGATTCATTTTGTAATAGTATCAGTAAAATGGTATTCTTTCAATACAAAAATGATCACACTCAATTTATATACAAATATTTTTTAGTAAAATAAATACTTGTTCACACATTTATTAATTCTTGTCCACTTATGACTAGAATGTTTGTAAAAAAATTAAATCAAGATGGAGGTTACAATATGTCACCCGCTCATTTGTGACGAGTGTAGAAGGTTTCTTTCTCTTATTTGACCTTTGACCACTTTGCTTTCAACAATGTCATTGCAAGCTTTCTTTAATTCTTAGTTTCCTCGTATCCATCTACTATCACATTAAGTCCATTCTCATCTGTCAAGTCCTGTCTGTCCTCTTGTTTGTATGTGTCACCTTCGGCTGTCTTAGATTTTGTTGTCTCTTTCTTCAATTTTCCTTATTTATTATATCCTTGATCATCACTGCTTGTGTCACATATTCAATATATTTCTCATATTTTTCCCTATCGTTCATCGATTATTTCTTCTCTGTTCCATTCCATATTCATTTCTCCTTCATATACCTTATACATTCAGCTTTTTCCTTACCGTATAGTTTGCCATTCCAAAACACATGTCACGTGGTCTCCTCTCCCATTCCGCCTTCTCTTCTCTGCCAATTATCTTCAAATATGCCTTAAAATGTCCATGTTGTGTCATGAATTCCATGACATATGAATTTTGTATTCTTCTCCGCAAAGTTAAGTTCCGGTACCTCTAGAGCGAAGTGTACCGCCGTATCACTCTCCTCCGAGTCGCAGGATACTCTCGTGTCTGTGTAGAGCACTGGTACCCAAAGGGGTCTATATCGACCCCCAGGGGGTCAACTACGACCAGCAAGGGGTCCATGTCAGCGAAACACAAAATTGGGGGTCCAAGAGATAAAAATGGGGGTGCAGGATAGTTGATCTCACTTAAGCAGGTCGTGATCCTAATTTTGGTTTTACATGAATCGAATCATCCACATACAATGTATGTATGTTTTGTGTATGTCAAACCTGCTACTTATCTCGTATGATGGAATATCGCGAGAAAGTTTGTAATTGCTTTTCCATCTTCATAGCTGGTGGAAAGGGGTTTCGGCGCGGTTGCCAACCTGNTGACCGAGGATATTTGAGATTAAACCTAACTAAATTGATGCCAAATGTAGAAAATTTGTTATTGAAGAGTCAAGTTCATCCCTCCCACTAAACGCATTTATTTTTTGCTTAGTTATTTTTTGTTTTACATACTAAATTTTAATTTGATTGGTTTTAATTTGAATTCAATTAATAAATGTGTAAAAAGTAACATGTGTGTTTTTCTGTTTTTCACACTACAGTTAGAAATTTAAATCTTTCAAAGTAAGTAGCACTATACTGTCAAAAACATATTTGAAGTTGATGAATTTCCAAAAATTCAATATTAGATAAAGCAGGGGCCCAAAACCAAAAAACATGGCAAGTGTAACAGAAACGTTTGGGGACCTCTGGTGTAGAGAATCGAACTCACGGCCAAGGCAACCTTCTCACACAAGCGGAACCCGTTACGAAAAGTGAAACTGGCATTAGCACGTCGTCTCTACACGGATGCGTCCGCGTCATCCTTTGGGTCAAGGTACGAGGAGAGGAGACGGTCTCGTGGCGAGAACTGGTTGCAGCGATCACCGCTACATAAAATCAATATTCAAATGCTAATGGGAGGGCGTTTCACGAGACCTGAAGGAAAAACGCTGGCTGCACTTTTGAAAGAGTAGTTCGCTTTCAGTTACATCGAGGAAATTGTTAACAGCACAACGTCTTTAATGTGGCAGGTTCGAGATACGTGATTTTTTCGTAATATGGAGATTATTTTCTGCAAACTATGTTGAACAAAGAAATGAATGAGGTTTATGTGTATATTTATGATTATTATATTTTACTATATATATTTATTATTTACATACATAAAAATTTAATGTTATAGACTAATTTTTGCGTAATGGTAGAAAATTATGGCAAACGTCAAGAATATGGCGTGGAAATTAATGGTGAACAGACATTTTTTAAATTAAATTTTAATGTATATTGTTTCATTTTCTATTGTTTTTAAATTTGTGTTTATATTTTTACATTGAGTATTATATTGTGCCAAATTAGTTTCAATTCACTTTCGGCAAGAGGATAGATATGCATAGTAAATTATGCATAGCAATGATATGTAGTAAAAGTGTACAGTATGGGTGCCCCGTATTGAGTAAGGAAGATACGGGGTGATCTGCGACCAACAGATCAAACAATAAATAAATAAATAAATAAATAAATAAAAAATAGTAATTTGTGACAAATTATCCTCTTTCAAAAGTTAAGTTGGTTTCAGAACTTTTGCATCAGTTATAAAAACAATCAATATTTGCCCAATGGGAAGGGAAGAAATAAAAATATTGTTCGGAATATTCTGTACACGACAGAATCATTAATACACTAATGATTGTATTGATCATATATTGTTATGTCCCTGTTGCTGAAAGCTTGTTGTCAACACACTGCCCAGAAGAGTTGGAAGTCTAGTGCTCCACGAAGAGAACGCTGCAACATTACACGCGAGTCGATGAGTAACGTGAACGAAGATATACTGCGCTACGTAAAGCCGAAGACAGTCAACCTTGGTAGGAACTAACTACTGCAAACACACGTCTAGCGTGACACCTACTTGCGGGAAGGGATGGGATTTGTGTCGCTGCGTTTCGAACAAAGCCCAACAGTCACTCTCCTCCCCCCCCCCTCCATCGCATAAACGCCCCTGCCCCCACTCCAGCATTCCCATGCACAAGGCAACTTAACCATGCGGTGCAAAGTGGTGAGGCTTTTTACAAATTGTGCTTCCAACCACGCGGTTACGACAGTAGGTCAACAATAGGCCCCGCTTTCATTCGTTTACGATTGTCCTCTACCAGTTCTCGCTTGTTTTCATTGTTAAGTCTCCTTGATATATCAGATGAAGTCACTGATTAATGTTATGGATATTGTTAGTCAGTTTCAATAGCGAGATATTTACGATTAGATACTCCAATTTCAGCGTCAACTGATTATCTTTATTGAATCAACCGACAATTTTGTACCGGAAGGTTAATCCCAGTTTAATTTTTGTACATTTCAATCAATGTTCGGTTAAGTTAATAAATATTTCATAATTAATGTAATAATGAAACTAATATAGTTGTTTTTGTTCGTACAATAAAATAGCAAGCTTCTACTTCGTGGTATCATTTTAGAGAGTATAATACACATAAGATAAAATTAAAATAAATTCACAATGTAGCCCTTGTCTCAATTGTGAGCAAAATCACTATTTTATTTATATTGGGAACACTACACTACGTCAAAAATAAGAAATCGCTCCGAGTTAAGACAATAAGGAATTTGGATAGCGAAAAATAACCGTACACTTTAGTCCATGTTTGGATAGTTGACGTGAATCTGAATGAGCGTTAGGGGTAGAAATTAACCAACGAGTTTGCTGGGGCAAAGTTCCACATAGAGATCTAGACATTACCCCCCAGGTATCGAAAGCGAGTCGATGAAATAAAATTGAAAAATGAACAACAATATACGTTTTATTATGAGAATCTAATAAAAGTTCGTTTCTGGCAAATTTCTTCTTCGAACTTTAATTAATCTTGTTTTCTTGATTTCGAAAAACTTTTCATGTTGTAGTAACGTCTCCTATGCAGTTATAAATACATGCTACTAGGAATACCACCTTACGTTGTAAACAGAGAAAATTTATTTATATAAAACTTAATGTCACTTTGATAAAGAATTAAAAGGGATTGTGAAGAGATATTATAACATTACACTAAAGAAACATTATACTCATTGCACGTTTCGTATCGTATAGGAGACATCTTCAGTTGGCAAATGTCAGTCTCTTGACAGCCGAAGTGTTTTTAATTCCTCATCATAGTGACATACAGTCAAATTTTATGTAAATAAATTTGTCTGCTTACAACATTAACTCGTACTAGGATTTATTCGAAAAATTATGTTGACTGAATAATATTTCTAGGTTTAAAATAAAAAAGAAATATAATCTGGAGTGCCGAGCACAATGCTCAAACTCCTGATGAATAGGTTTCTCTGCAAATGTTTATGAAGGTGAAAACCTAGTATTCCAGAGTCTTACCCACAGGTATCATTCATCAAAAATAAATATGACAAATATTATAACGTAGAAAAATACTGAAAATCCCAGGCTATATAATATGAACTTGAAAAAGTAAAGATAAGAATTCACTTTATAAACTGAAAGAGGACACTGAGGAAATTAAAAGTGCTATTTTTGTGAAGGAAATGATAAATTGAACAAGTTCAAGAAGGTCATCGCGAATCTAAACCTTTAAAAAAATTCTATGAAACAAAGACTCCATAATAGAAAAAGTTACCTAGTTCTCACGATAATCTGATGTGTAGATTACAAAAAGGGAATAATTTTTGAAGTCAGGCAACTGCTTTGATGGTTAGGATTTCACAAATTGTTCCTAGACGTAGTATGATATTAGTTCCACACCGACTAAGACGTTGCTGAGAGTCATTGTTTCTACAAGATAAAGTGTGATGTGCAGTGGGATTGCTGAAATGTTTTGGGAACATCAGCGGCCATAGTCCCATACATGATGAAACCTTTTAGAAAGGCAACCAACAATTCTGTTGAGGACAAATATTCAGATAACATATGCCTACTTTTTGCCACGCACTACACTATTCGACCTCAAGCATCAAGGTAATACTAGTGTAGGTAGAGTTAAATAACTCAACTATCGGAAATCGGCATAAATAAACTGAGTAACATGTACTTATTGTGATTCCAACTTCAAAAATATAATTTCGGTCAAGTGAAAATGGCGACCAGCCGGGACACGAACCCGGGTCTGCTGCTTTGATCGCAAGGGTGTTAACCGCTACACCACCGGTTCGCCTTCCACAACCGTACACCTTTTCCACCCAGACCCAAATGATGTACGGTTGTGGAAGGCGATCTGGTGGTGTAGCGGTTAACACCCCTGCGATCAAAGCAAAGACCCGGGTTCGTGTCCCGGCTGGTCGCCATTTTCACTTGACCGAAAGTTATCACATATAATCTCCACGTGTAGGGTACACGGAAGAAATATGTACTTCAAAAATGTACTTCAACCACCATTTCAATTAAATAATTGCGATAATAATTGATGATGTAATACATTGCGTCCCATAGAGGAAACACTTATTTTACAAATAAGACAACTTTTAAATCACGAAATGTGATGGAAGTAATAAATATTTTACATCACTTTTATCGGTATTTCACTTTTTCCTTTGAGGTGTGATGCACAAATCACGAAACAGTTGCGCTCCGCCATCATACACGCTCTTGAGCATTTCAAACAAGTCAAGCGAGTTGTTTATACTATCTACTAACTTATAGAAAGATAATAAATCATGTTTTTTCATGACTAGAACGTTCTGTTATAAAACTAAAGTGTTGCAAAACTAATGGTGCAAAACCATTGCACATACTTTCTCATAAAGTTTTCCCGTCTGCAGCATGGAGACAAAAAGGATCGTAAGAGTGTTATGTAAATGTAATTCAGTTGTAGACAGAAATTGATTTATCAACTTGTCTGTCCGGGACTTTTATAGGAATTGATGTATTTTCATATCTGCAGTGTATTTGCTGTCGTCCTGTGTATTTTATAATTATCATATCTTTCATTTCAGTTTAGGAAAAGTGTATTCTATGTTTCCTTGGTCCATTTACACTGCTAAATATTATTCAAACTTCTAAAAACGGTAAACTAATGTGTAATTGTAGCAAACAGAAATTATTTTACTGCGACTATACCAAACTTTTAAGCGATATACCACTAATTGGGATGTAATGCTTACTAATTGTACTTTACATACGGAAAATTTAAGCAAAATCGTTGCAGCCGTTTTTGAGAAACATTAAGAAAAAGTATTTTAACCTTCATATGAAGTACCCTTTGTTTTAAAGTAAAAAAATTAGAGCACGTGTATCGACAAAAGTAAATTCTACCGTAAATACGAAATATGAATTAAATATATTCATCCGTTTACTCAGGATCGTTGCGCACGGACGGACGGACAGACAGACAGAGACACGGACAGACATACAGACAGACAGAGACACGGACAGACAGAGACACAGACAGACAGACAGAGACACAGACAGACAGACAGAGACACAGACAGACAGACAGAGACACAGACAGACAGACAGAGACACGGACAGACAGACAGACAGACAGAGACACGGACAGACATACAGACAGACAGAG
The DNA here is from genome assembly GCA_002313205.1 of Laupala kohalensis. NCBI lineage: Eukaryota > Metazoa > Arthropoda > Insecta > Orthoptera > Trigonidiidae > Laupala > Laupala kohalensis. Next base: position 272,517 of record NNCF01127928.1, on the reverse strand, counting down.
ACACGGACAGACATACAGACAGACAGAGACACGGACAGACAGAAAGACAGAGACACGGACAGACAGAGACACGGACAGACAGACAGACAGAGACACGGACAGACAGACAGACAGAGAAACGGACGAACAGAGAGACGGACGAACAGAGAGACGGACGGACAGAGAGACGGACGTACAGAGAGACGGACGTACAGAGAGACGGAAGGACAAACAGACGGAAGGACGGACGGACAGACAGACAGACGTTATGTCAAAAACAACTTTTTTGAATCAGGTATGGCCAAAACGATATTTCCGTCAAAATCTCGCTTTCGAATTTTTTCACGATTAGAAAACATTAAGGTAGTACCTTAAACAACGAGTCTTTATATACGCATATATTATTTATATAATAATAAGCGCATATATTATTTTTCATGTACATTCTAAACCGAGCTATTAACACGGTCATCCTGATTTTTCATAAAATAAAATAAATAAATAAAAAACTTTTGCCGAAGAGTAATTAATAACTGCGGATAACCACGTGGTAGACAATACACTAATTTACCCTCCGGAAGTTAGCACGTGAACATCCCACCAATTTTGATTGAATTAGATAGAGGCGGAAGAGGGTTATTACATAAAACATTCCAAACTTCGATAAAATATAACATTATATCTCTTCAGTAAGTATTATTAAGAATTAAGAGTAACTCTTGTAAAGCATTAACATTTTAGGGACGATACAAGATTTGGAACAGAATGTCATATATACATGTTTAACGAGTGTAACACTCCAAAAATGAAATCGTATATTTTTTCCAGTATATGCAATGAAAAGAATGGCGCCGTAAAATGGTCCAAGCGTAAACGTATCTCTGTTGAAAAGTCAACTTGTCCATTGCACGATGTAAATTACTTCCTATGAACTGAGTGACCTTTAGGAGCTGTCCCAGGATCAGCTTCAATCAACCTGCCAGAATGTCTTTAACCCAAATAGCTGCGTTGCCTTCAAGCAGCCTTTCATCTTTCATTCTCCGTTCTTGACCTATCCCAGCACCAAAGTAACGCTTCACACCTCCCCATTGCACTTAAAGTAGTATGAACGACTTTGCGATACTTTTTGAATCTCCTCCATTTGTTAATGAAAGAATAAGCTATTATCATGTAATAAAACCATCTTCAATTTGCATGGGATCTCAAGTCTCTGAAGGGACAGTCTCTAAATAAGTTCCTATGACATTGACGTAAAAAGCCATCATACGGGTACGAATTCAATATAGAAGAAATCAGAACGAAATTGGCCCTGTCTTTCCGGATAACTGAGAAAGTAATTAAATGAAGACTGTCGCGAAACTAGAGAACTCTTGTCAAACTAGAGAACATTCTTCAAATACACAGTTTCAGTTTCAACTGTGTGATAATGATTCGCAGTTTTTCATGCATGGGTTACTGTTATAATGCCTATTTTTAATACAAACAGAATAGACAAAATTATGCAAGTTTCATAAATGTTGATATTCTTGACTAGCGCCTGACAAGCAAAGAATACTACAGCAAAGCACTCCTAGTTTTATATTTCACAGATATGAAGTACTGAGCGAGAAATTTACACTAGCAGTGAAAGAAGGAAGAAATAAGGGGATGTTGGATGACCCAAATCGCTCTTAAATTTTTGTTACACTTAAATTGAGACGCCCAGTACATTGCTTGACAGAAAGCACATCTCTCTACAAAATAGTATGAAACACTGGTCGCCCCCAACATTCACGTGTTGTATTTCAGAGTCATCACAATTTTCCACCATATTTTAAGATAAATAAATAAATAAATTTATTTTCAATAAAGCAGTAACAAACTGCGTGTGACCACGTGGAGGACAAACTAATTTTACTCTCCGGAAGTAAACAAGGGACCATCCCATCAATTCCGATCAAGGGCCCTAAGGCAGAGGCGTATTCAAAAATTTCAGCAAAACTTCCTAGATAAGATAAAAAGTTGTTTTTTTTTGTGGGGCTTTAGGGCTCGTCAACAGCGAGGTCATTAGAGCCCTTAAAACTTGTACAGGTAGGGAAAATGCAGTTACGCACTAGGGAGAACCAACATGACTCTCCCCGCGTGTGGGACTCGCCGAAAGACTCAGCCATACCCACTAAAAACCCTCCTGCATTACAACTCAAAACACAAATTCCAATATATCTCATGCCTTTTACTAAAAAACACTTTTAAAAAAAAGAAGAAGAGGAAAATGAAAGATACCCTAGCCCTAATAGCGTCGGGATCGAAAAGAACAAGAGGTGACCAAGGGAGGTCAGAAAAGAGAAAGGAAGGAGCCTAGACAAGTAAGTGGAAGTAATGCCAGACTCAGCTCGGGGCCCCGTGTTCGCCAAACACGTACTTACTAGATGTAAGTCCCGTAGGGGGGATAAAAAGTTAGCTACGAGTTATAATACTAATAGAATGTCAATTTGTTTGTAATTTAACCAAAAAAAATATTTTACACGAACGAATTATTATCAAACTATCGATTATTCTGAGTACAGTGCTTAAAAATCATAAGAATTGGAATAAAACTAAATTCACGATTTATTGTTACACTAAACACGCCCCTAGACAAAGCCTAGAGAACCTGTATAAGAAATTCGCCTCTACCCGACAAAAAACCGGAGCAAAACCCGGGCCACGATGGGGCTACAGAATTAATGTACACAACCGTGCCAAAGTTGAGTACACATAAATCTAAATTAATATAAGTCATAAGACGACACAATCATGCAAGAAAATAGTTGTTTTTTTTTGTAAATTGATATAAGTTATTTAAAAAGTANCGAATTTAACTTTTGTTAAAATCAATAAATTCTTTTACAGTGTAGAAGCACTGGTGCAGGAGGTAGTTTTTAGCCGCGGATTTGAAGATATTCAATTTCATAATATCTTTTATATTTTTGGGATGGGAATTATATAGAACGATTCCAGAATGATATGGTCCTTTTTGAAAAAGAGTGGTTGACACTCTAGGGCGATGTATATAATTGCTATTGCGAGTATTGTGTTCGTGAACAAGAAGCATACGTATGAAGCAAAGGTGGCACTTCAGTAATTCGGTCTTAACAAACACGACCGTTTCATAAATATAAATGCAGGGAAGTGTTAAGATATTTAATTCCTTGAATAAAGGTTTACAAGAGTTTCGGGGGTGAGATTTACAAATTATCCGAACTATCCTCTTCTGAATTCTGAAAGTTTGAATACTCTGACCGGAATTACCCCAGAAGGTAATGCCGTAACGTAAATGGGAGTAAACGTTTGCAAAATATACGCAACGGGAAATACGTGGACTAACTGCGTTAACTAAGTTTCGGAATGCGTAACACAATTTGCTTAATTGGGAATTAAGATTGTCAACGTGACAATTCCTTTTGAGGTTGTCTTGAATATGGAGACCTAAGAATTTTGTATTCGTAACTGTTTTTAATTGTGTTCCGTTTAAATAAAGAGAAACCTGGAGTAAAGATTTTGTGATACTATTGTGAAATGACAGACACCGTTTTGTCAGTGTTTACAATGAGACGATTTGCATGGAACCAAGTCGAAAGGTTAGACAAAACTTTTTGAGTGTTGGCGTGTTTACATAGTAATCCGCCTTAGTTTGAAGTCCCTGAATTTATTTATACAGTTCGTAGTAATAACACAATTATCGGAATGGTGTTAAAATATAGGGTTTATGAGTATTTATTTATGTACTATGTTATGTTTTCCAGTGCTCAAAACGACTATAACTGGCACAACTGGAAGGTGGTTTGTAAACTTACAACAATTCGAGTGAAATTCGAATTTCAAGGCAAATTATTAAAAAGATATTACACAGTTAAAAAGTATCATAACGGTTATTTTAAGTCCATAAAGTAGTATTTTTATATTTTAATGAATAAGTATGATAGGATAAAAATTGAGATTTACAAAAAGTTGCCTTGTGGAAATGAGATAAAGCTATTTCTGACAATTAACACTCATTAAACAAGAAGTAATAATTTAAGTGTTTCTTCATTAGATTGGTTTAACGTAAGTGAAAGGAACCTATGCAAATGTTAGCGTGTGGGCGTCTAATGAGTGTTACTACACATCTATTACCTGACAAGAACTTCCTTTCAGTATTTGTCAATCACGAAATCCGCCGAGAGGAAGAAATCGTGTAAGACTTGGTCGTCTGCAGATGTTGCACTTACATATAATACTCTCCCGACAAAACGAAGTTAATGATATGTACAACAAATAATCCGCACAAAAGCAGTTGCAAACTTTGTATGACCAGTTGGGGGTAATAAACGAAGTTACTCTCCAGACACAACCAAGACACCATCCTATCAATTCCGATCAAGAGGAGTAGCGGCTTTAATATTTATAAAAATAAGATACGGTTATCAATTTATTATTCCAAAATAAATTGTAGATATTTGTGCAGTAAAAATTCGAGAGTAATAAAACAAAGGTATTAATAATATTCCCGCCCCAGGAAAATCAACCACTAGCCGGAGAAAAACCCGGACCAGGATGGGGCTACAGAGATAATGTACACAACTGTGCCTACAGTTGGAAATAAACTATTAACAAAAAGGAGGAAAAACAACATGCAAAATAAAACTGACCCGGAGGGAAATTGTAATCCTGATACGGAATTGACTCCCTTGTTAATGAACAGGAGATCTGCCCTTTGTAGTGAACAGAAAATTCTGGAAATGACCATTATTGACGTCGATGCAACAATTGGTGACCGTCACATGTCTGCATGCGTTGATCGCTGAGGAGAGGACAATCAGCAGAAATAGTGAAATCTCCATCGCTCATCTGTCTATGATTTCTACCTGTGGGGCAAATCGAAGTGTCAGGTGTACTCAAATAATCCTCACCCACTAGAAGAGCTTCAGCATAACATTGAAACCGTTAATGCTGCTATCCCTCAAGCAGAACTCCTACGCATGCCCCACATTTGCTCAATCGTGCACAGCGCAGCATCGACGTCCATTGTGGTCATTTCCAGCATTTTCTACGATGGGCAGTTCTCCTGTTCATTAACAAGAGTCAATTTCTTATCAGTCTTATAAACATTTTATTTTGTCTACTCTGTATGGCAGATGTAAGAAAAGAAAACATTAACATACGACCAGAGTCAAAACTTAATTCTACTTAATCGCTACCAACTTGCTAAGTATTCAAGTCTTTAATCACTCGAAATTTGTAATTTTTGTAGAAATAATATTTTTTCAAAGACAATAATGTCTGGAAAATATTTTTCATTGATATCTCCTAAGTATGGCATTATATGAGTTTTAGCATTGAGATGTTCCAACTATATGTATCCGAATTTAAGGTGCAATCGTATCAATTTCTTTCGTCTCCGCTTTGATGAAATGTGAAAGGTCTCAGTAGTCTTTTCACGATTAAAAGGAGGTTGCTACTTTTCTTCGAAGTATGCACCACTTGTTAATATCATTAGTGAACCTGATGATATATTACCTACAGCTAACAAATCCTTAATCATGTGGTTTTGCTCTATTAATCAGTTCATACATTTGCGACAGTGGTCGGAAATCACTTCGAAGTCCATATTTACAACAGCAACTAAGAGGAACATCTCAACCTTGAAATATATCTCCTGAGCAAAAAACCTATCTCTGTGCACCTTCTTTGCTATTTACAAAATCATGTCATCAGAAAGAAGAGAGGTAATCTTTCTTTACTCACTCAACATCTTTGGGGTGTTGCAATGCAGTAAAGATCACTTCAGCAGTTTCTTTATTAATGTTGTCGGTTTCTTATCATCGTTTTCGATTTTCCAATGGTTTCAAGGCGAAAATCATACATAGCGATTCTCAGTAGATATGGAAAAGAAAATTACATAACGTACTGTAGTCGTTTTTTCATTATCTCAAACTGGAATTTATTCCATTTTCATAACGGAATTCGTCACATTCCTAAATAATATTTAGAATACGCTACACACAATATCAGGACCAAAACCTGGTTAAAACCAATGAGTAAATTTAATTCTTCCCATCTTGTCCATCAATCTCCATTCAATCTACGCTTGTCGTGACTAAAATTCAATTTCGAGAGAAACATTAACCTTGTTTCTCCGCTGGAGATGTTGCGTAATATGTGATACGTTTGATCTAAACGCGGCACGATTTGAAGCTTACAAGACCCGAGGTTATAATCGCGAAAGTAACTTAAAGCTACAACGAAAAGCAATATAAAGGATTAAAGTGTGAGATTGTAATGGGAAGAATAAATAAATATATAGGGCGAAAATGATAACAAATACGACATAAGTAGACTTAAGTAGACATAAGTAGACATAAGTAGATAACAAATACGACAAATACGACATAAGTAGAGTAAATTAGTTTTTTTCCCCTCCACGTGGTCATACGCAGTTTGTACTGTTTTTTTGACAATAAATTTATTTATTATTATTTTGAAAAACATTTAAAAAAATATTTTTTTGGGCAAATTGTTTAAATATTTTCAGGCATGTGGTTTCCGAAGCCTCATAATTCGAAAGATTAGAATTTAAAAAATTTATATTGTGATCGGTGCCCCCGAACCTTTAAGAGTTGCAGCTTCCCTTGGCCTCTATATCCACACATGTTCCCATACAGCGATTTGATAAGTCCGGACAGGAAAATTGCGGAGAGCTGCCATTCGAACCACGGACCTCTAGCCGTCGAAGCAGGAGCGCTGGCCGCTAGATATTCCGTTAGACCTGGATGGAAGTGGTGATTAGTTGAGGAAGATAAACAGGTAGTGTAGCGGACAACATCCTTGCCATCAAAATTGGAGACCCCGGGTTCGATTCGCAACTAGTCGCCATTTTCCTCTGACGGTATTTACCATATATCTTATCCGCGTGTAGGTACCGGAAAGAAGTAAATAAATAAATTTATTGTCAAAAAAGCAGTAATAAACTGCGTATGACTACAACGAGGAGAGTAAATTAATTTACTGTTCAGAAGCAATCAAAGGACTATTCCATGAATTCCGATCACGGTCACTATATATATATTCATACTTCGATATTGTCTACCTATTCTGTAATGTACCAGATTCCTACCATACGGTTCGGATTCACGCCAATAACTTCACTGTACTTCCAGATGACGTATACTTCCAGATTCAGTGCAAGGCGCGCAGTCCTCTGAGCCAGAAACAACTTGTTATGAATCATACAACCGAATCAGACACGCGCATGAGCAGGAATCCCGATTAGCAGACCGTGACCACTAGGTCATGAGGATTCCCAACACAGGGAACATGGTTTCCAATCTTTAATAGTTTGGGTGGAGTAAATTTCAGGGCCAAATGAAAATGGCGAAGAGCCGAGAATCGAACCCGGGACCCCCGCATTAATCCCTGGGGTCTGGATGGAAATGGTGTACAGTCGTAGAAGGCGAAAAGGGTGGTGTAGTGGTAACACCCCTGCGTTCATTGCAGGAGTCCCGGGTTCGATTCGCGGCTCGTCTCCATTTTCATCCGACCGAACGTTATGATATCTTCTCCACACGTAGGTACAAGGATGAAATATATGCAATTCTCACTTTTCAAGTTTTCATCTCCAAGTGATTAAAACAACCTTCACTCTCGACCACATTCATCGTTCGTCTGAACCGCCCCAAAGAGATCCACTATGAAACATTGTAGTTTGTATTTATTTATTGTACTTCAAATCTTCAGATGAGGGAATTGGATATGTCGGGGTTCTTGCAGTACTGAACCGACATTTGTCTCGAAGAGGTGAGGGAACCCTCGGCTGATTTGAACCCCCGCTACCGTTAGAGCCAACTGTGGGAAGAGCGCTTTCTCTACTTATCTGCCCTGCCAACCTTTTTAATCCCTAAGGACCCAGGCGCGGTCCCATTTGGGCTCATCACATCTACAATTATTAATCGTCAAATGATCGTGCTTTCTCTGAGCCGAAAACATGAAAAAAAAATTTAAGTGATACTTTCTCAATTTTTATTGATATGGTACTAAAAATGTTATTCGTTTATCATGGGAGGGCGCCCCGAAGGCAAATGTCCTGTCCACGGCCGAGGCGGCAGTGTTGCTTTTTATGTTCACTTTTTCTACAACGCGTTTCTCAGCCTCTGGGTATATGTACTTGCCCCGAGGAGGCGCTCATTCATCTTTGTTCTCTTCTCCTTTTTCTTTTTACCTTTCTCTACATTTCTCCATTCATCTCTTATTTGCCGAAGTGAAATAGCATCTATGTCTTTCATAAGTCTATTTTGCTGATTTACCCTCCTCATTATTTATATTTGTCATTCCGATGTGTTTTAGGAACGAATTTTAATTCCTCCCCTTTCTTGGGCTGCGCTATCACAATCTCGTAGTATGAGTTCCCCAACGTCTTTTCCTTTTCTGACATACGTCATCTAATATTCACATTTTCCATCGACATTGCGCAAAATTCGCGTACCCAGTTAAATATTCCATCATATTTTCGGGCAAAACCAATTATTGATTTTTTTCGACGACTTCTATTTAGTTACCAGTATTCGAGTGCTGTTTTACTTCATTTTGTATATATCTTTCTAATTTGGGTTTCGCCTTAGCCAGGTTCCAAGTGTGGGTATCTCTTACTGACAACGATTTGTGTTCACAATTACGGATAAGGTAGACATTCTAAAACATGTAATAATAATAATGTCCATTGTCTCCTATTTGGACCAAAGGTCGTCCACAATATATCTCCGTCTCCACGTATCTGCTGCCATCGCCCGCATCTCATTCCAACATTTGCCAGCTTCTTTCGAGATCGATCTTTGGACGTCTCTCTTCTGGACCCTTGAGGGTCCCACATCAGAGCACTTTTCGATGGTTCTTCATAGTCTTTCCTAAGTGTGTGTCCAATCCAACCAAATTTCCGCTTGCAGATCTCTTTATTGATATCCATTTGTTCTGGGTTTTTTTTCAAGATATCTTTTTTGGAAATAATTCGTGGCCACCATATTTTTAAGATGTATCTTAGACATCTATTTATGAAACTTTGAAGCTTCCTTTTTATTTGAGTGGTGACCAACCAAGTTTCACAACCGTACAGCAAAGGACAGATTTGACACAAGCATTAAATATTTTGATCTTCGTACTTAAGCTTAAGTTATTGAACAGCCGAGTTTTCCTTAGTCTTGCAAATATTCCCCTTGCTTTCTGAATCCTTGTGCAGACATCTAGAGTGGCTCCTCCATCCTCTGACACCGTACTTCCCAGATAAGAAAAGTGGGACATGTTCTTCACAACGTTTCCTTCCATAGTAATTCCTCTTTGCGAATTATGATTCAGTCGCATTTCTTCTGTTTTGGATCAGTATTTCTGTAGCTGTAGAGTTCTACACAATGGTTAACTGTCTCAACCCTTCGCTAGATCAACAGGGGTAAGGCAAGGATGTCTTCTGTCACCCCTTCTTTTTATATTAGTATTAGAAAGAGTATTGAAAAGAACGATGCAGGGGGGAAACCGAGAAATTCAGTGGAAACAACCAACGTCCCGAAGAACTAGTGTACGCAGATGACATATGCCTATTACACCACAAGTACTATCATATGCAGGCAAAATTAGACGACCTCAGTAGAGAATCCACAAAAATGGGACTTCTAAAATGCGAATTTTTAAATATTATCTCGATAAAGGATCAAAAATAGAAAACTACTAATACATATTTTCATGCTCTGAAGTAAGATGCATTATTAAGATTTGCTCCACCCGGTTTCGCACGGAGTGAACGTAAATTTCAGGAACATTTCGTATGAAAATGTACGTCCACTGCCTCCATTACTATCGCTCCCATCTACCGTCCAGTCAGTAATTCTCTCGTAGGTCGGTGTCTCGTGTTCTTATGATTCCCCATTATCTCCATATCATTTACGTGTATCCTACTATTTTTTCACATCTTCCTAAATTTCATTTTTTGTACATACAAATCAATAGATGTGTAACGAATTTGTATTAGAAGGATCAAGACGTAACGTGATAAGTGTCGTACTAGGAACTGATACAAACAAAGTGAAAGGTTGTTGATCAGAAAGGTTTAAGAATATTTTACACAGTATCGAACCCTGTTCTTAGTGGATTCAAAAAAAAACGTGAAGTGAAAAATCACAAACGCTTAAGTATTTGTAACCGTATTTCATTGGCGTGTTTGCTGCTCTGTTCAAAGATTTTAATTTGCTTTGTGAAGTGGACGGACGTAAGGTTTTACAGCACAAAAATTGATAACCTGACAACATATCGAGCAGTGGCAAGTTAATGACCTCATGTACTCAGGTAAATATACAGTACATGATTAAAAGACGATAAGATGCTTTACACCATTCAGCTGTTCCACCTGGCGTTGCGTCTTTGTGTATTGGGCAACACGGCCAAGTGAAGATGAGCTATTTGTCTGTATTTGCTCTATTGTGGCAAATACGCGAACACCCGTATCCGTCCTCTTGTCGGTTTTTCGTCGCACATCAAAGGACTGAAATAAGGCAAATATTTGCGTGAACCGTCCACACTTAGTTTAAAGAACCAGAATATCAACCATGTTTTTACTTTTTTTATTCTACAATTTCTTCAATATGGGCTGGAACATTTATTAGGGCTGGAAAAACGAAACAGTAAAAAAATTTCTCGAATATTAAATCAATTACGTCCCGTCCAACATTGGGATAAGAAAAATACATTTGTCATTATTGAGTTATTTGCGTGTTCGGACCATGTGAGTATGGCATGTTTATGATATTTGTGCATACGTCAAATATGTTCCCAAATACAGCGAATACCGCAACGCCAAGTGAAGTGCCAGCATAGAACCCTCCGCGACCGTGGCTTTGTAATGAGATGAAGCCAACAGGTGAAGACTGTCTGACGCATGCGCAGTAGATGCGGACACGCGCCGTAGTAGCGCTGTTGGAAGTGGGTCAACGGACGGAGCCGGAGGCAAGAAGGCGAGCGCCGCTAAGTGGCTTCGAGGCTGCGTCAGCCATTCAAACGAGGACCTAGGTCACTACACGACACGCAGGGGTAGAATGAGCGCACAAGAGTCGTTGGTAAGGGATGGTATGTTACCCCACACGTCTCAACCCTCACCTTAAATTCTTCTGATCTTTTTGTTTATTTAGGACTGTATTACATTAGGCGGCCAACTGATTGACGCAAGTTTCCGAGATCGTTACAATGTTACTTTGGAACTTAAGGTATTATGGGCGTCAGAGTAACTAAACTAAGTAGCCCCCCCCCCCCAAAAAAAAAAATGTTTTAAATGATAGTTTGAACCATTTTCTATCCAGTGGCGATGAACCCTAACGGCGCAAAATTTTGAATTATTTGACATTAAATTACTATGGGCTTATATGGAGAAACTTCCGCGGATTATGTTTTCCTGATATTCTGGCAACCGGCTTAACATAGCGAAAAAACCTACTAAAACATAGCAAATGGAAATGGAAACACAATGACGTTAAGATTTCCATATATTACGGGGCATTTACAAGAATAACTCACCAAAAACTGTGGAAAATACTGTTCTAACGGAAATGGCAGCCGCATCACGTGACAGAAGACAATGTGACCCTTGTCAAAGAAGGAGTCAAACGACGGTCTAAATTAATTATCAAGTTTTAAAATCACAAAATACTTGAACATATCCAATATTAAAAAATCAGCAGAATGAATTACTAAATAACAAGAACTCCTTTGGTGAATATCTCCAAGTTTTGTGAATAGTCGGCAACTTCACTTTAGTCAACGCGCACATAATCGCTTAAAGCAATTCGATTGCTTAGTAGAATAGATCCATATAAAGATTGCTATAATGGAATAGGGCCCTTAGAATCCTCACTATCGACTTAAACATTTTAATATGTGCAGGCGTAAATAAGGAGGTAAAATACAATATCAAAAGTGATGAAAGCTGCGTAGATTTAAAAATGGGCTTATTTATAGAATAAATAAGTCATAATTCATCATAATAATAGAAACATGTTACAGGTTTTCTGGTTATTAATCGAGCTCAAGATTAATAATAAACACAGATTTCTTTGTGATGTGTTTCGATAGATTAAACGTTTCTCGGAATTACTTTATGAGGGCGATGCGTGATTCGGGAATAGCATCATGCTGTTGGATATTTCCTGTTAATGTACTATTATATTCCAGTAATTATACATACGTTACTCAATGTTTTAAATAATTATTAATATTTGCAGATTAGAAATAAATACTAAAAGGCAATTACGATGGTAAGATTTTAGAAAGTATCATGATAAGTAAATGTATACAATACAGGATAAAATGGGCTTCTATCGTTCGTACAGAAGTCATCTAAAATGCACAGAGTACAGTGCGACTCCACTCTCAGACATCTCGAAACATATTTATTCGTTTACAATTTTGACAGATATTGATCCAGCTACAAAAGGCATTTTGGGCTATTATTATATGTGATTGATTACGATGTTGCCATTGATCAAATTAATTTCTTCATTGAAGCAAAACTGGCAACAGTATTTTGCAAATTCTTAGGATAATTTTGTACAACCCTCCAAAAATCGGAATAGGGCTTCGATATCTAAAGAATTTTTATTGTTTCAATGAGTTCATTATTAGAACTTCTTCTTACACTAATAATTTCAGAACACTGAAGCATCTGTCTTCTGTTAAGTAATACTAAATTTCTTCACGCAAAAGATCCGATCACAGTGTAGACAAATAATAATAAATTGGTGAAAATTTCTTTTGTTCAATAACAGTCGAAATCGATTCTTATGATTAAAAAAGAGCTTTTTCATCGTCGGAATCTCTTCAATTCATTTTTGAGGCTTCATTCATTTCTTCAAAATATTTGTGTCCTTGTCACAGGTATATTTATTGATTCCCGGCTGTGACTAAAATTGATTCCCGGCTCTTTCCCGACACAGTGGGCCATTCCAAAGAATTTCAAAAAGTATCGATACATCTGGTCGTAACGTTTTATGCATTTAAAAACTAAACACTTGTTGATACACGCCGATTAACTCGTACCCAATACAATATCGTTTGTTTCACAGGTGAAGATTCTTTTGAAACTGAGGCTCTAGGTCGGTATTCCGAAGGGTCAGGTCATGCACCTTTAAATTAACCTTCAAACCAGGCTATCATTCATGACATATACTATTTTCTTTTTCACGAATTGTGAAAGGTTTTATGTTCGAAGAGATTATTTATATAACTGAGCCATAGGAATAATTATGAAGCAAAAAATAAAGAATCGTGCCAAGTTAAATAAATAAATAAATAACTTATAACTTACGACATTTTCACGGACGATCATATTTTGGTTTATTCTACTTCACGACCCTATTCATCGACAATGTTTACTTTCAAATTCTAAGAACTTTCAGACTTCTGGTTAAGCCTTCGCCAGGCTAATGCACATTCACAACTTTAATACATAGTTACGTGACAAGAAAGTAAACAACTGTAATAAACATGAAGAAAAAATCATAGTAAGCATTCATAAACTTAGGATAATATTTCTATTTACGTTTTCTGTCATGTAACTATTTATTTAAGTTGTGAACGTCTATTGTCCTGATGAAGACTTGAACAAAAGTCGAAACATTTTTAGAAGTTGTAAATAAATATTGTCTTTGAAAAGGGTTATAAAGTAGAATAAATCAAATTAATAGACGTAAATAACTAATTAAAAATATTTTTGGTTTATATTTACCTTTAATACATCTTCTGTCGCTACATTTACGTTTCTCGCTACAATTCCACCTGACGACGACTCGGACCAGGAGTCGAAACGTTGTGTATTTTAATTAGCAAAATATGCAACGTAATCGCAGTAAACAACTCCTTCAAGGTACTATATGTCTTAATTATAGACAATCATTACACCTGCAGAATTATTGATTCGCAATTCTTCCTCCATGACATTTACTGCTCATGTTTCTGATACTGTGGTTATATGAGATAGTCTTTAATGAACTACTTGACAGAGAAGGTAGAACTGTCAACCTTGCAGAATATTTTAAATTTTATTGTGATATGTAACTGGTTTTAATGTGATATGTAACTGATTATCTTCATACAATTCAAGATATGTTTTAATGTATATTATTCTTTAAGTAATATATAAATAATATAAGTTAAAATTGTGAAAATGTTTAAAAACTTGAACATTGTCCTAATTGTATTTTAGTTTTATTGTTATGTCTACTAAGACTATCGTTAATCAGTTCAGAGTGTTAATATGTGTATTAATTAGAAACTATCTGGTATTTCCTTCGGGTAGAGGCGGANCTATACTCAGAATAATCTATAGTTCGATAATAACTTGTACATGTAAATTTACAAACATATTTGCGTTAAATTACAAACATATTGACATTATATATGTATTATAATTCGCAGCTAACTTTTTATCTTATCTAGGAACTTTTGCTGAAATTTTTGAATCCGCCTCTGCCTTAGGGCCCTTGATCGGAATTGATGGGATACGTCTCTTGCTTGCTTCCGGAGAGTAAATTAGTTGATTGTCCTCCACGTGATCATACGCAGTTTGTACTGTTTTTTGACAATAAATTTATTTATTTATATCTGTTATATGTTTTTATTAGCTCTGATGAAGAGGTCAACACACCTCGAAACGTTGGCAATCTAGTAACCAAATGTAATAAAGGAAGAATTGTGAACCAATAATTCTGCAGTTGTAATGATTGTCTATAATAAAGAAATATGGTACAGTGAAGGAGTTGTTTACTGAAAAGATAAAAAGACAATCGAAATTTATTCATCGCGAAAGATAAAACGTAAAAGGGTCGTAAGCTATAAATTAATTATCATGAACGGATCTTAATGGATCTTAATATTCGAAGTAGTGATGTGTCACACATCATTCTGTACTCCACTGAGAAGACTTGATTCGTTTCGGGATTAACAGAATTCAATACCAAACTTTGATCACATCACAAAGGTTTCGATCATTGCGTCTAATTGTGCAATTGTAATCCGGATAAAGAGAATATGAATAACTTCCGTCACTTCAATCATATTACGCACAGTTTCAACCGCATAAATTTGTTCTTTGCACCAACAATTTCCATCACAGACCACTACGCATGACGTGCGGATACATAACCACTCGTTGACAAGCGCCTGGACAGGATGTCCGTCCAGAAATCTACATTTAACATCGTGATAGTCAACGATGATAAATCTCTTCAGTTGCAATATCATTTTTCCATTCAAATCAACATATTAATCCCTATAAATTAATTTTGATATTTACCGTATTTGAAAATATATTTCTCGTTATATTTGTAATACTTGTAATCTTAATAACGCAACGTTTCGTCAACAGGTTTGATTGACTTCGTCAGATGAAATTATTGAAAATGTTGATATGTTTTTGGAACTGAATGTCATGTATCCAAAAGAACTATTTGCATTATTGATGAATCACCTGACGAAGTCAAAAACCTCTCGACGAAACGTTGTGTTATTAAGATTAAATCACTACATTTCTACAAAGAAGGTCGTATTAAAAAATAGTTTAATCCTTGTGCTTTGGTTGGTGATATCCTCTTAATAGCGTAAACTTGAATCCACTCGTATGAATTCATGGTGTCCACAGAAAATACACAATGACGTTTCAACCTCGTTAAAGTCCCACAAAGAAGAAGCACAGCAAGGATATCTCACGCACGCTACTGTCCAACTACTTAAGCAAACTGTCAAACCAAAACACTAGGAGACACATCAGGGAATGAGGTCATTACTCATCATATGTGTCAATAATGTGTAAGTTCTACTGCACGAACCATTCACAATGTTATTGCCACTGAATTTTTTCAGAGTGTATCACTATTACGTCTTGTATAAAGGAGTAATATTATCGATGTTGGTTTGGCCGAGAATTGTCTCCGCACGCGTCTTCTACCCCTGGTGACGCTGGTTCAAATCCTGGTAGATCCAAGTAGAATTTGCAATGGTGGAAAAGACGGGTTCGTGGCTGGTTTTCTCGGGGTACTCCCATTACCCTTACCTTTCATTCCATCACAACATTCACTTATCATCATTCGCACATAAGCCTTGTCATTCCCGGCATTAGAAGGTCGTCTGCAAACAGGCGGTGGTGGAGTACCACGACCAGGGCATAGAGGAACCTCTCGAGACACACACTGGTAATTTCCTCCAATACAGAAGGAATTCTGTCCTGATTTTTTTTTCTTCGGATTTCGAGTTGTCGTGACTTTCCATGAGTTTTCTTCCTGTTTATCACATTCACTAGAAATTATTAAACCGACCTTTTTTGTAGACAATCATTTATTATTATTATTATTATTATTATATGCCACAACGTTTCAGCAGTTGATTCTCGCCAACGTCAGGTGAACGTATAAACAAATGTGTTTGAATTACCTTGGTAACAAGTAGAAAACAATTCCATAGAAAATTAGATAATTTAAAAAAACCATCAAAGCAGAAAATCATAGTAAAGAACGATAAAATTTGGATTTTTTTTCACTTTACAAATTCAATGTGTTTTTCGTAAATTTGTTGTGTAATATCTTCACTAGATCTTCAGGATTTTTTTGTTTTGTTTTCCATCCAACTCACACACGAAATGTCCATAATCAATAGTGCAGTTGATTTCGAAGAATTTCACCATAGACGAAATGACTAAACGCTTCACTCCCATCACCAAAACCCACATCAACACATGCACTACACAATAAAAACATGTCGGTGTTCCTCACCCGTTGGCTCCTTCCAAATCCCAGTGGCTGAGCGCGAGACCGGCGCAGCGCCCGGCCATCAAGAGCAGAGCCAGTCTCAGCAGGCGCATGGCGAAGCGATCGCACAGAGGGTCGGCGCGGCACTGAACGCAGCTCCTCCTGCACTGCAACTCAGTCTCGCTGCTCCGCCGCCTCCGCCTCCGCTCCGCCGCCGCCGCTGCCTCCTCCTTCACCGGGGGGACGTCGGACGTGAAAGCGTGCGACCAGCGCGGGACCAGGCAGGAGGAGACGCTACGCCGCGGTACACAGGTGGCTCTACGAGATGAAACGGAAAGTAAGTAAGTGGCCGTGGGGATTAGACAAAGGACCGACCGCTCCCACCGACTCAGGCACGGATGGCATTCACCGCCTTGCAACGACGTCAAAGACTCTTATCTATAGTTAAATATTATTCTTGTAATGTGGTGCGTTTACACAAAAGGATTAGAAAAGCAATCACTTTATTGACTTTGTAATAAAAAGAGATCAATAAAAAAAGTTAAATATTCATTCAACCTGTGCTAGCCATCCTTTACTGGATATGATCGTTAGTTGTTCATGTAGTGACAATATTATTAACGAAACAGTTTTTTAATAGTAAAACTATTATTATTATTATTATTTACGACAATATTTATTAATAAATTATTATTATAAGTTTATTTATTTATTTTTATTATTTGCGACGAATTTCCGAATACGGGACTTTTTGGAAATATATTGTTTTTGTCCACCGTTATACTACTCCTCGTTCAATTTTTACTTTAGTTATATTTTCCTTAATGTTTATTTTATATTGTCAAGACAATACGTTTTTTAAACTTATGAACAGAAATTAGCATTCGAAAATTTTTGAGATGATTGTTGTTGTTGTTTGTTTGTTTTTTTTTTTGGGGGGGGGTCTTTACGGCTCATGTCGACATCAAACGTCATT
>NNCF01127928.1:239006-254790 GCA_002313205.1 Laupala kohalensis | reverse complement strand
TAGGGAGAGCCAACATGACTCTCCCCGCGTGTGGGACTCGTCGAATGATTCAACCATACCCACTAAAAACCCTCCTGAATTACAACACACCAAAACATATCTCAAAACCAAATATCAAAACATTGATGACAAACAAATAAGAGATGACAAAAAATGAGGGGGGAAATAACATGAGAGGGGACAAAGAATAAGGGGGGACAAAAAAAGAGGGGTAGGACAAAAATGAAAGGGATGAAAAAAAAATGAAAGATACCCTAGCCTTAATAGCGTCGGGATCGAAAAGAACAAAAGGTAACCAAGGAAGAAACCTCGCACAAGTAAGTGGAAGCAATGCCAGACTCAACTCGGGGCCCCGTGGTTGCAAAACACGTACTTACTAGATGTAAGTCCCCTGGGGGGCTTTTGAGATGAAATAAGAACTTCAGTCCACTCAAATCTTTAAAGTATTTGAACATTAATATGTCAGCAGGCGAGAATGTTGCCAACATTTTTTATTATGTCTTTTATTCTATAACAATTGTAGTATTGTCATGTATATGTGTATTAAAACTCCCTCCACAGATAATTGCCAACTGCGGATATATCTCTATAGCGGACACGTTTCCATACCC
Source organism: Laupala kohalensis (assembly GCA_002313205.1). NCBI lineage: Eukaryota > Metazoa > Arthropoda > Insecta > Orthoptera > Trigonidiidae > Laupala > Laupala kohalensis. The sequence goes on along the minus strand of NNCF01127928.1, from coordinate 254,179 downwards.
CACCCTACTCCTATTGAATTAACCAAATTTGACACTTCTAGAAATCGGACACACTATAACGTACGCGGACAGACTTCCTGGGTGATTAGCGGGGTGAAATATTCTCTATGACGGGCGCAATGAATTGCTTATAGAACGCGAATAGTACGGAAATATCAGCGATCGGAAGTGTCTTTCCCAAGACACCAGAGCTTGTCATTGATCGGATAATGTATAAATGGTTCTATCGTACTCGAGCCGTTAAAATGCCATATCTCGTCCTTCTAATGAGGGTAAGATTTTGGAGGTCGCTTAGAAAAAAAGGTGAAACTGATTTCAGGACACAGTTAGATGGATGAACAAGTTCAGATTGTGGCGTAAAATTTCCTTCGAATTTATACGTGGTGAAGTTGCTTTCGTCAATTATGATATTTTTAGGTATTTTTTTTCATTGCAGTTATGGAGAGTGTTTCTCTCATGCCTTCTCTGTAAAGTCTTACAAAAGCAAACAGTCAATAAAAAAATACACATGAGAATTACGAACTGTTATTCCTGAAAGTTATTTGTTTTAGACTAAAACAAACTAATTTGTTTCAAATCTTTATCCATTTTTCTAAGAACATTCGACAAATAAATGAGTATTTTCAAGAGTTATTAAGTGCATTGTCTGTCATTAATATATTTATTTACTTATTTCTTTCCCTATCAAGTCATTTTGCTCTACATTAACCGAAACATCCCAAAAGCGGTCCTCAATAGTACACAAATCTTAAAGTCCCATGAGGTTCTTTATACAAAAGATTCACTGTATTTTGTTTGGGTCATCCTGAGGTGTTTTTAATGCATAAACAAAACACAGTGAATATTTTTGTGAATACAGTGAACACAGATATAAACGTAGGTTTCCGCGAACTTGTTTGTCCGGGATAAACCGCGTCTTAGTAGATGAACCTACCAACGTTTCGGCCATCATGCTGTCCGGCCTTCTTCAGGGCAATGTCAGAGACGTACAGACCAGGGCATAGCAGAGTACGACGGCGACTTAGGTCTGTACGACTCTGACATTGCCCTGAAGAAGGCCCCACAGCGTGATGGCCGAAACGTTGGTAGGTTCATCTACTAAGACGCGGTTTATCCCGGACAAACAAGTTCATACAGTGAACGCAGGTTGAAACGTCGCGTACATATATTATATATTACACATGTCGACTTAAGTAATCGTTCAAGTACATTAATATTTGTATGAACCCTTTCTGTAAGTGTCGCAAATAAAGTATCATTAGAAAGATTATTTTATGCTCTTTAGAAGAATTGTGATTTTACATTTTAACTGTACTGTATTCTATTGTTGTATTTGTAAATGGGAAATATAGCGTGCTATTGAAGCTTATCAGCATGGAGCGATACGAGGTAGGAGTTGAGAGGAAGGTTATTGTTAGTAGGTGGGACGCTTAGCTGGGTTTACCAACAATTTGTCCCACGTGGACGGGTTAGTATAAGTGGTTAGTTATTGATACTAGGAGGAGCTGGATAGAGGAAGGAAGGCTTTTCAATAGTCACAGCTATATGAACTGGGACATTACTGTGAAAAACTACAAATTTTCTGACCCCATCGGGAATGTCATCCCGGGATGACTTGGTGATACGCAACAACACTACCACCTGAGCCATGGGTGGGGCTAACTACTATATTTCTTTCATAACTTGTTTTAAATTACAAGTTGAATCGAAACTGGAGAAAAACCATGCACTACCTCCCTGGGGACATAACTCACACCTCGGTGAATTTCGATAAATGTCACTTTTATAATTAAGTTAATTTACATTCAGAACGAAATATTGTATGGTATTCAAATAAATTTTGTATGGAGACTGAGGAACGAAGCACAATAGTCTCCTCTATTTTGTGATAGTTCTGTATTAATATAATACATACAGAATATTCAATAATTCGTCATTCCTTTTTAATCGAAAATTATAAAATTTGCATATAACAAAACTACATTTCTTAAGAACCAATCAGTTTTTTTGTAATGAAACTAAGGTAAGACATGCTGCAAGACTAAGCTAAGACATGCTACAATAAATTTGCACTTCCATCCGTTCTCACAACATAGGAGATATTTCTGTCATTACAGGACCTTCAATTTTTGGGAAATTTTGAATACCTGACATCTTGGCCAAGCTAATAGAGTGAAACTTAATCATTCTTTTTCCTAAAAATTATTAGTTGAAAGAGATAACAAATGCAATTTACAAACTTGAATCCATAAAATGTTTAAATTATTTCATTATCGCCCCTATTATTATAAATGTTGTTCTTTTAATTAAAATTTTTCGCTCCTTTGCGGGTNAAAATGTTTAAATTATTTCATTATCGCCCCTATTATTATAAATGTTGTTCTTTTAATTAAAATTTTTCGCTCCTTTACGGGCTCCGTTGCCATGCGAAGGAGTTGGCACGATTGTTCTTATGTACAACCAAATGATCTACGACGCGGGCGTTTCAATTGCAGACATATTTTATCGTTTGCGTCGGAGCTCAATAACCTCACGAGAGGCAAACAGCTTCATTGAAATGCAAAATTTCGGAAATAGGCCATTTTCTTTCGCATTATTTCTTTGAAAGAACCACTAAGTACAAATAAGACAACCGTCGAAGACTTTGTTAATATATACACAATACTAGCTGCGTACCCCTACTTTGCTAGCGTGGTAGTATTGATATTTTGGTAACTATTCTTTCTAAACGAAACAAAATATCTAAACCAAACGAAAACATCAATTAGCTCCTCATGGACCGTGACAAATTTTGAAACTGTTTCTTGAAGTTTGAGCACTGTAGCGAGAAAATGAAACTACCCTTTCATAACTTTCAATATTATTATTATTATCATAACTTTCAATAAAAATTATCAAAATGGAATTACGGAAATATTTTTGGTAGTGTACTTGGGCATATCCTGGATATCGTGTGTACCGAATTTCGATTCTCGAGGTATTTTTATATGGCTTCTGGCTCCGCGACTTACACTAAGAAACATTTTTTTACATTTTAATTGAAGACGAAATTTGCAAAAATCGTTTGATTATTTTCTTGGATCACTTCTACATACCTCGTGTGCAAAGTCTCCGATATTTTGGCCGATCCGTCCTGCAGTGGACACACTTGTCACTCAAATTCATCCATGTAGAGAAGACCCCCTCTTAACTGGTCTGGTCGGAGCCGAGACCCACTTGGTCGGTTAATCCGAGGTTCCTGTGAAAAATTGATTTTAGTTGGAAAAGTGCCTACAATTTCGTCAGCTTTATCACCAATCAACAAGCGAATGAGACGTCATTGCGACTCGTTTTACTGTACTGTATGTACATACATAAACGAATACGAAAAAATGAAGAAAAAAAATTTTACAGTGAAAACGTAATGTATGAACATACATACATATTATTTGTATTGCGAATCCAACTGAAAATGTTCCTTCCCTTCTCCCGCGACGACAACACGTCGCTCACCTGACGCGTCGCTTCGTTTCACTTTCCAGGAAACACTGTCAAAAATCAACGTTTCAGTCACTACCTTCCATCTATTGCGCGCCGAAAGGGAGAGAGAAACATCGTTCCATGGGATTAACCGGTTAATCCGAGGAGCGGTTGATGCGAGACCGTTTTAGAGACGATCTACTGTATTGAGATTTCCCATAAATTGTTTCAATGAAAAAAACTGTTAATGCCTCGAGTGATCCAAGCGAACGCAAAAGAGTGAAATATGCAGCTGCACTGAATCGCAATGAGGGAGAGAAAGGCTGAAACCGAAAGCGACGGATTGTGCCTCGAAAGAAAAAAACCGAAGTAATCCGCGCGTAATTCGTCGTCCGTCGCGTGACCGGAGGCTTCTGCGCTTGAGGACCCAAGTGAGAGAGTCCACCGCTTCCGACTTGCTACAGTTTCTCTCTCATCTCCTCCTTTCACGCGGTTCACTTCGGATTGAGGGATTGCGCTGAAGGATCGCCACATTGTCCACTGTGAAAATGGGTTTCTTCTACGATGAAATGGATGTTTAAAAGTGGTAAAGGTTCTTACCTGTAGAAAGATGGATGCACCCGAATTGGGCCTGCCCCTCCGGTGGCCCAGGGGCTACCATCCTTGCTCGCCACCGAGTCACTCCGGGTTCCGTTCCTCCCTGGGTTCTCGATGTCCCAGAGTACATTTATAGCTGCGACTACTCAAAAGCGAACCCTCTTTCCTCTGTTCACCTCCCGCTAGTATCAATAACTCTTAACTATTACTAACTACTCCCACTAACTCCTCCACGTGAGCCAAGTTGTTAGTACACACAGCAAACCGACCCNTAAGAGACAGCCGTACGTCCTATCGCCCCATGCAGATGAGCTACATTTCCCATTCGCTGAAACTGAAATGAAATTGGGCCCCAAAATAAAACGAAAAAATGCTACAATGAAATGAATTGATGAAAAAAATACAATGAAATGGGTAACAATGAAGAAAATTGGGCCCCAAAATAATTACCACAGAAATTGCTTATCTCGGACATGAGTTGGGCGACAATCCTGTTCAGGTTGAGAGTCATTAATTGTCCTTAATTTACTACCCTCTATTTTTCTGATGTCACACCAATTTTTAGTCATTAAGACAAAATTTCATTAATTTTACGTAATTTCTGTAAGGATTATGTAGGTAAATTAGCTATTGATGTCTTATTCACCTGCTGCTAAGTTCCCGCAGTTTCGTTAGGTAGGACAATGTATACCCAACACATTGCGACCAGTGTTTGATCTCTTGAACTTCCCTAAGGTGAATGATGATGAGTGAATGATGTGGTGGAATGATAGGGGAGAACCCCGAGAAAACCTGCCACGAACCCCGCTTCGTCCACCACCAATCCTACATGGTTCAGACAGGGTTCGAACCAACGACTGTACATGTGTCAGTTATTTGTGCTGTTCATGCACATTGAACTTTTCAAAGAAGAAAGTATGTTTATTATAATTTAACAAAGCACTCTAACTAATTTCAAGACAACGAGATAGGGGGACACAGTTAGGCGAAAAACCTTCGATCCTAATCTGAAGACGTCTCGAAAACCCATTTCTTTACTTGTATGCTCAGAGAGGAAGACTTGATTCCCGATTAAAAATTGAATTATTCGCTCCGCGATTCGTATTCTCCAAGTCACGTAACTTTGTCGAAAATTATGCAATATGGCTGCCTAACACAAATTGCCGACTCCTACGAATTTCAGTAATATCCGAATAAATATTAATAGTAGACACAAAAGCAACTATATGTTGTAAATAAATACAAGTTAATAACACAACAAACTAAGACTCAAGGTAATATTCGTTCCACACGCTCGACGCAGAAGAAACAGAAGAGCGCCACAAGAGCAAATGCATTGAATTACTGTCCGAGGTAGGCGATGGATTTAAGTTTTGAGAAATTCGAATGTCCTGCCAACATAACGCGAGGAACAAATATCATTACTCTTATGGACGATGGCGAAATAGAAGCGTTGGCTACATTGAGTACAGGCTCTGTATCAACATCAAGCCAGTTACTGACAAGAGATCTGTTACAAAGTATCTATGACCACGTTGAAGACAATAAAATAATTTACTGCGACTAATATATAATAAAGTAAAAAACACATGCGTCTCCGTTCATGATGATTTTTCTTAAGTGCAATTTTCTCAAAGCAAAGAAACATAACTTCGAGAATAAACCTGTCCTTTAGTCAGACATCTTCCATTTTCAAAATGAACCACAACTGACACTTAAAGTTTTCTATGGATATCAATCTTCATCTACTTCTCTTTCCTTATTACGAGACCGGCAATTTCCATTAACGTGACCGGAAGACGCGCAACGGAAATGAGCGATATGTAAGGTCTTTTTTGTCATTTAAAATTAAATGTGTAAATCCCATAACATTTTTAAATACACCACGGCATATCTCCACATAAATGCGATAGTGGTTTCAGAAACTCTTTTATTCCTAAAGAGAGTATTCCAGTGTAATGATATTGTGATAATTCACTAATAATACATTTTACGTTTTATAATTGTTTATTATTAAGTATCCGAATAAATTTCTCAAAGAAATTTAATATATATCATACTTACATATAAGAGCCACCTTGGGTACAACTTGCTTGCCAGTTTCGGAACACCCCTGTTCCAAAAATGGCCCACAAGTAAAAATAAATTACTTGACTTATTTTATGATGAAAGAAATTATGTTAAAGTCTTAAATCCTGATAATACGTTACGTTACAGTAACAACCAATTTAAAAAATAACAAAACTAATAACATATTTAAAATATTTTTAATCTTTACTGTGGCTACCTTTGGTACACCTCACGTATGTGAAATTGTCCGTAGGACCAGACGAATGATTAATGATGGACTAAATTTCTTTTTCAGACATTCATAGAATTCTCGAACGTGAAAACCCCCATACCCCAGAAATGGAAATATTTCTAAAAGCAGGTATGCAAAGAATTTGATTGAAGTTAAAAAGGATGATTTTTAATCGATACAAAAAAGAACCAAGTCTATTCGCACCAAGAAGTGGTTTGACAGAATTATATCACCATAATCCATAATCGCAAATACTGTAAACTATTATTTAAGAAATTACAATTTATCGGTAAACGTTTCACTTGTTATAGATTAAATTCGAGAGTGAAAATTTATTACAACGAGAGATACAGGTGTGGTAAAATTTATTTCATTTTCATTCATTGTTAATATATTACATCCGCGCTCTCCAAATTATCTGTACACTTTTGATGGATCGGGCCGAAGGGGGATGGGGTTTCACGAAACATTGCCTTACGAACAACACTAATGACTCACATTTAATTCTTTGTGACGCGATAATTTGACTGAATTATTCACAAAGTGAGATTTTCCGTGTAGCCCAGACCAAATGTAATTTGGAAATCGAAAGTGAATTTCGCCCATTGAGAGATTTTGCAAAAACTATTGCACGTACAGCGCTCATCTTTTGCACAATTTTTAAGCATCACAAATCTCACTTCTTAAGACGTGTTTAACATATTTTAATGATTATTTGGAAAATTATAACAAAATTATAACAAATGCACGATTTTCATGTTCTCTTGCAATAACTTTGTAGGTATTTTCATTGCTCTCATATCTTCTGTGCTTTACTTTTCTCCACGACTAATATATTGGAAAGACTACTTCTCCGATTTTTGTGTTTAAATAGAAGTACGGCGCGAACAAATTATGATGAAACTAAATATGAGAGGCCTTTTCTATCAAGGTCCCTAAGACATTTCCGCTGTAAAATCGCTACTTAATCCACTTTCGATTTTCAATTTCATTTTACTTTATTCACAAAATTTTTACAATACACGATTAAACTCAATTCTAGAACAAAATTATAACATCCCCGTTTGCAACATCGTCATTCCGGGTTCTCTGCTTCTCCCTTGAATCCGTGCTTCGCTTTTTACCCTTTAGGCTAAGTACCTATTCGTCGCTTCTTCCGGCGTTACTAATTTTTTCCTAGATGTCATTTTTTGTCTCATGCATCGCTGCTTTTATTGTTCAAATTTGTTCTACATAATGTAAAAAAGCTTGAAATACCAATTTTGTTTCCTACAATTTACTCTTGTCGTTTAATGACATCAGACCTAGTAGTTTAATAATTTTGACCATTTTCAGTTATTTTTCCCTTCTCTGGACTAGGGAGCTCTCATGACGATCCTTCCACGAAATGAATCTCATTTAACCCAAGTCCTAGCGTTGGCCAACCGACATTCCTCTGTCGTTAGGGATCGTCCCCGCTATCGCGTTGTGCCGGAAACATGGCCCCGTAGCTTCCGGATGCCTGCCCCCCCCCCGCCTAGCCGTACAAGCGAAGCCCCTAACCTGGATACGACTCACTCAGAGGCGATGCGCCCCAACGAACCCACGACCGTTAGAGGAGACGGCTCCTTCTCTCACTCATGTCTTCCGGATGATTTAAGGATGACGCAAAAACAATGGGACGTTTATCCACTTCCTCGCTCATTCGTGACATTTAAATATTGTAGCACTATATAATATATTTCTTGTGGTATTCTAACGGAGTCAGCGTTGCTCAATGGGTAGAGAGCTGAGTTGGCTGGATGGCCGTGGGTTCGATCGCCGGGGAGGTGGGGATTTTTCATCACATCTCAACATCCAAACTGACTCCCAGGCATTCTCAGTCAGCTGCAAAACGAGTACCTGGCGGAGGTCAAAGAAATTGTGGAGCTCTGCAATCCCCATGGACACCTTCGGGACCTGTTGTGGGAGAGTTTGACTTTTGACTTATGTTACAGTTATAAGACAGTAACTATCAAGAACAAATTAAAGAAACGGATTAGGACCAATGTTTAGATATGTGTATATTAGTGTGTTTTTGTTACTAGTTTAAAAGTGTCAAATTATTAAAACATAGCTTTCGTCTGTTTTAACTAGCTACAAGTCTTCTGCGGTAAAATTGATAATGATTATATGAGTAACAATATACAAGTTAACGGATTTCTATTAATTAGTGAGTTTTTTCTTGTTAGTAAGTAAGATCGATAACGTAAGTTCTTTTGTACCATACAGGGAATTAATTTACATCTGTAGGATTTTACTTTGTAAAATTATCCGGTTTAATATATAAATAAATATGAACAGGATAAGGTATTCAAAATGAACAGGTTGATATGAATATTTTTAACCGAAGTGTTATTGATACCTTTATTGATTTTTCAATGATACATTTTTGTCTGAGCCCAGGAAACCTCGTCTACATCGCCTTCGCAATACGAGGTTCTTCATCAGCTCGTCTCATACTCTCGTAGTAATCTCTTTACTTAATCTGTTCTGCGTTTAAGTTCGTAACGCTGCGGATCTCAGCCACCATTGACGCGTTGCCCGTTCCCCCAAACCTGGAGGCGCACGCTTATCTACTTTGTGCAATGCTTCCCTGATCAGCATAATTTTGTTTACATCCTCTTTAAATAGTTGGTATTTGTCCTTTGTTTCAGTCAGTGTTCGTTTGCCAGTCATATTTAATACATCCCGTCCTTTATACTCCGTAATGTACCATCCACGTTCCGTGCCATACCGCTCGCAATCCAATAACATGTGGTCAGGTGTCTCATCATCTTGTCCACAATCGCACAAAGCACTATCCTCTTTACCTATACGTCGTAAATACAACTTGAAATTTTCGTCTCCTGTCGTAAACTATTGGGACACTTCGGTGGGAATGAACCACGCTCGTAGAATGTGTAAATTTTACATTAGGGAGCTTTCGCATAGCGTACCTGCGATCTGTCGTACACGCCATCCACATGCAAGTTACTTCTGCGGATGCTCAGAAGTTAGTGGTTCACTAACTCTGCTAGCGTAGTACGTTACATCGCGTCTGTTTGTGTATGATGTTAGTGGTACGCTAGTGAGAAAGATCATGGCGGATTCTGGTGTGAATTTGAGGTTATGTTGATATCTAAGAGGATATGCGAGAGATTTGTAGGCTGTGTGCGCCGTATGAGCACGTGCTGGTGTACTCACAGTACAGTTTACTTGCGTTCGATTGCATAGAAGTAGTTTGTTTGGGTTTATAATTTTTAGTGTGATTTGAGTCGAAGGTATGCTGTGCAAAATGCATCGATTACACTGGGTCTCCCCATGTACGTTACACGGTTAGAGTCATCGACGTAACGTATACTCTAGGACGCGTGTACGTTACGCAAAAACTGACGTCTATGTAACAATACGTTACTCTTCCATTCCGTGGAGTTCGCCACCGTCGCTGCCATGCCTTTGTTAATTTCCCTCCTGCCTCTTTGTCTCCTGCTAGTAATTCCTTGCCATTGATTCAATTTTTCCAGGGTTTTTTAAAGTTTGTATTTATATTGTACCTTGCGGACCTCCAGATCTGTTAGCCAAAGACCGCCCAAAATATTTAACGCCTCTGCTGATAAGCTCCAGTTATGGGCAGAAGGTTTTGTCGATCGATCGTAGACCTTGTTCATATTTCAGATTCCCAATTCTATCGCCCCAGTGAACACACGCACACGTTAAGATCTGCCGAATCGCACCCACATAAAGCACCTTCAAATCATGTCGCTACAATGCTTTCTTCAGCACTGTAATTCCAAGATTTTAAAAAATAGAGTAATTTTAAAATTCCAAGATTAGGCAGATGATATGACATGGCGAATACGTCAATAATTGGTGAGCAGATGAGGAAGACTGGACACTTTTCACACCGCATACTAGGACGTGCCTGAAGCGAGGTTAAACTCTTACTCCCGCTTTATATTAGGAAATGTTTAATTAATAATACTAATAAATTTATTAATTATTATCATAAAAGCAGTTACAAACTTCTCAAATTTTGAAAACTTCATCACACTTCTGATATAAGAATAAAAATAGTTAGTTACATGTTACAATATCAACTGAATACCATCAAATTTGTATTTCATAAAACGTTATTTCACAAATACGTATTATAAACTATAGGTCATTCGGAAAATATTGTTTAAAAATCGTAACTATTTAAATATTTATAAATTAGAGATTTATGATTTCATAAGACGCCGCCCCTAGGCAAGAACCTCGAGAGCCTGTATACCCGAAGGAAAACCGGAGAAAAACCCGGGCCACGATGGTGCTACAGAATTAATGTTCACAACCGTGCCAAGGTTAAGTACAGATAAAACTTATCTTATATAAATAATAAGAAAACAATAATAGCTTGCAGGAAAATAGTTCTGAAATTTAATTGTCTATTTTGAAGTACTAGTGCATTGGTTTTATAGAGTACGAGATGAATTGACGTATTTAATATTTAAACAAATAATTTAAAAAATGGACATGTGATAGGAAATTGTAACCCATTTTACTTTAATTAATACCAGTGAATTCTTTTACATCGTGGAAGCAATGATGCAGTAGGTGGCTTTCAACCACAGATTTGGAGAGATCCAATTTAATAATATCTTATAATTCTTCTGGGAGGAAATTATATGTAACGATTCCCGAATGATACGGTATTTTTTGGGAAAGTTGGTTGGCACACTGACAATGAATAATATACCTTTTGCCAGTATTGTGTTTGTGAACAGGACTCTTTCGTATTACTTGTTACGCTGTTTGTTTATGTTAATCGTTCTAATTCAATAAATGTTGTATTTTCGCATTCGTAGAGTTTTATGTAGAAATGGAATGGTGATTTTCGTCACACCTCAACATCCAGACTGACTCCTAGGCCTACTCACCCTGCCATATAATGAGTACTGGGTCTACCCTGGGGTCAAACTGACCGGAGCGTGATACTGACGAAATTTCCTCCTTCAAGTGACGAGGTCTAGAAATTGAGGAGCTCTACCCTCCATGAACCCCTAGGACACCTTCAGGGGTCTTAGATATTACATACCTGGTTATTCTTTTCCTGAACCTATAATCTTATAAAAAATACGTCGAAATAGAATACCCAACATGACGTAGAGTTTCTTAGAGGAGAATAATAAAAACAATAATAATGAGAGAACTCAATATGACCAAGAAGAAAACGTTCTACTGGATTCGAAAAATATGATTTAGATATCCGAACATGTTCGGTGAAAAAATTCTTGAGTGTATTTGCGCATACTCGTGGTGGACACACCTTTGCTTTATTCTACTATGGACGGAACTCCATTGACACACTCCTACAGAGTGAATACGAATTCATTGTACTAACTTTAAGAGTTGGCATAAGATACTGTAACGATCATTTACTGTATAGGAATGTACGGGCACGAGTTACGCGGTAAATTCATCTTGTTCATGCAACTCACTTGACTCCGATGAGGATATCGTAGCTCCAATTTGAAGGTGTAACTTTTGGAAGAAGCATTTTCGATCAGTTGTTGTAAACATTGCACCTGTCAACGACGCTGTCAATAAACACGTTGTCTTTCCTTTCATCTCTTATTTCGTGTGTTTACGCCTCACCGCGTCACTTGCGCCCATACATTACTTTACAAGAAACGATTGTTACAGTACCCTGCATCAACCCTTCAAGTTTGTACCATTAATTCGAGATCGTTCTGTAATTGAATTCTTTCACGCAGCGCATTGGGAGAAACAAAACCATAAACAAGCAATGCAAGGAAACGTCTTCACGATTCACGAAAATGTCCGAAGGCAAATGTCAAGGACGTCGTACGTTACGCATGGCTTATCGTGAGTGCCTAGGGTGCAATTTCCATCCTCTGTGGAGCTTGTTTCCCGACCAAACAAGAACGGCTGGAGTGAATACCACGTGCCAGCCTTCACACATGGACGATTTCTCATCCAAACTAAAGACGTGATTCTGATTCTGAGGTAGGTCCATGATTTCTTCTATCTACCAGAGAGTTTATTCTTTAAGGATGATAGGTGCTGAGATCTCCGGAGGATCTGGGAATTACAAAAGTTTGGTTGAAAATGACGCAATTTTAAAACAATTCTGTAACACACAATATGAATAAATTTAAATTTATTGTCAAAAAAGCTGTTACAAAGTGTGTATAACAAAGTGGAGGACAATAAACTAATTTACTCTCCGGAAGCAAGCAAGCACACTCCTTAGACGAGAATAAAAAGTAGCTACGTGTTATAACATCAATAAATTACCAATAAAACACAAAAAAGTAGTTAATAAAACACAATACAATTTTATTCCCAACGCGAGTAATTTTATTCCCAATCTACCAACCAAAAACCAATTTTTTTTCTTGAAAACAAAATAAAAATTTTATTTTTTACACGTTTTGGGTGGTAATTGAAACCGGAATAACCCCCCCCACACACACACACACACCGGATCCGCCAGTGGTTGCCCATTATTTTGGTTTAAAACAATCAACCCGTTGGTTTTATAGATATATTAATTCCACAATCAACATTAAAAATAATTTTATTCATTATGTTGGGTTACACAACAGTAAAAAAGTATAGAAAACAATTATACTTCTGAGTTATTTGACAATCTTGGAGTGCTAGTGCTACTTATAGGTAGTACTAGCAAAGGTAAAATTAAATCACTAAAATACTTGAGATTAGCGGAAATAAACAGATTTACATGTACTTATTCTGATTTCAACTTGAACATCAACAGTCATTTATATGACATAAACAATTATAATACACTGCGTATTATTTTCAACAAAAAAAAGACAAACATTCAAATCACGAAAGTGATGAAAGTTTGTTTTGACTCGTACTAAATTTTCCGTAGTATTTTTATAACACTTTTGTCTATAGGTCACCGGACATTTGAAAAAGGTTTTTCAATTTTTCCGAGGTGAGGAGATACATAAATCACGGAACTGTTGCTACCGTATGGACTCTTACAAAAGCTCTCATGTATTTCGTATGAGTCAAGCGAGTTCCTGAATATTGGTTGTACTGCACTGCGAGGGTTATTCGGAAAGTAAGGTCCAAATCACCTTTGCTAAACGAACGTGGCGCGAAGATTCAAACGCGCACGCACACCGACTCCCGGCATGCCTTGCACGTTCAACGACGCATTTGCATAAGTATTGTTGCAGTGTGCTGTTTACAGTGTCAGTTCAAAATGTTTAAAACAATTTATCAGCCCGCGGACAGTGAAATACGTTCTGTGAGTCGGTTTTTGACAGCAAGGAACGTTACAGCAGCGAAAATTCATCGGCAGATAAGTGAAGTGTACGGCCCCAATGCGATGAGTGACAGCAAAGTGCGTAAGTGGGAGTGAGCTTTCAAGGGCGGACGGGAAAATGTCCATGAGGAACCGCGTTCAGGCCGACCATCAGTGATCACAGAAGATTTGGTCGATGCCATCGACGAGAAGATTCGTGAAGACCTGCGATTCACAATTTAAACTTTAGCATTGGAATTTGACGAATGCCTGGCCCTGACTAAACTTCAACGTTCAAGACACAAGAAGCGACGTTGTCTTCTGACGTCTGGAGTTTTGTTGCTGCATAACAATGCCAGACCCCCTTCTGCCATTAAAACCCAAAATCAGACTAGATTTTTGGATGGAAACAGATTGACCACCCATCGTACAGTTCAGACTTGGCGCCGGGCGATTCACTTGTTTCACTACGCGAAGGCGTTTCTAGGCGGAGAGCGATTCCGCCTAAGACGACGAGGTGAAAGAACTAGTTGTGTAGATAATTTTGCTGAAAATACCTGCACATGGATGATGAGGCTCGAATGACCAAATGTTTAGAAAGATTAGAGAATGTGGAACGATGGATGAGGTATGAATTACCACTGGTTGCCAGCAAAACAATTTAATATGACATGCAATATGAAAATGAAGAAAATAATGAAGATACAAAGCTGAATTTCTGTGATACTGTGATGAGATGAGTTGATCCGTTCCTAAAAATTCAGCTTGGATGGAGTGGAATTGATGTTAAGTTGAATGGCTATGAGATGATGCCCAGTTGAGTTGAATTGAAGACCGATGAATTTAAGGGAAGATCTTCAATTTGCTAGTAATTCCTCCAGCTGTTTCCTGGTGCAGGCTGAAGGAAAAAGAGGTCGGCATGCTTGCCGACTGATGAGAGTACTAATGCGAAGTGCAGTTGACACTCCAGACGAGGTTGGAAGAGCAAATGAATGCCGACATTGTTCAAATCCGTCTCTTTGTGTGCTCCGGGCTGCGTGGACGATCAATCGATCGATTGCGTGACGTCACAGCTTGACCATCTATCGATTGTTTATCCACCTCGATGTCGTTAATTAGAACGTAATATTACGGAGGTTCTTGTACATGGTTCTGGCGAGGTTGTGCAGCATCGTGGTTTACAAATATAATTAATAAATGAGTTTGTAATTAGTAGTCAGGTATATTATGTCCAATCATTTCATCTATTTTTTTTTTAACAAAAAGGTGTAAAATTTGAATGGATCTATGAAGTTGGAAGAAATTTTCTACATAAGTCCAACAACTGAGATATGTCACTCTCAGTGCACAAAGAGTACATGATTCATAGATAACTTCTCTGATAACAAAACCAAAAAAATGTCTGAACTGTAGTTGAAAACTGATTATCCTCACAGGCGTCAGATTTCTTTGACTTCGGCATACAAAAGCTTGTAGAACATTATGACAAATGTTTAAACAAAAATGGAAAGTATGTTGAAAATAGAGAAA
>NNCF01127928.1:204637-232057 GCA_002313205.1 Laupala kohalensis | reverse complement strand
CATGAAATAAATTTGTTCTTCTGCTGTTAAACACACGAATGTGATGCATGACATTACGGTAATCGTGCATCTTATGGCCATGGAATCGAAGCTGGTGATTGTGGCGGCGTGTAGAGTAGCGACTAATGTTTCATTCTCTCTTCACACTGACTTAGATATATCAGCAGCAACTAAGCACGCTGAGAAAGGATAAGACAATTTATATAAACGACCGAGAATTGCCTCGGAAGGAAAAGGAAATGTACTGAAACATGGCAGACAAGATGGCAGAACTGCAGAACAAGACGTACACACGTTTTCATTAACCATCTCGTATACATGGCGTGGCTCAGGTATGAATTAGAAACTAAAGTTTCAGTTATACAGGACAAGTTGGTAAAAGCTAACACCTCCAATATCTCCTTAAAGAATAAATATATCGACGTGCAGTTTTCTCGACGGTAAGTCGTGACATTTATAAATTGAATCTCCTCAAATCCCCAGTTAGAAGCTTTCTAATGCGGTATTGTTTCTTTAATGAGAAAGAATTTACAGATTTTAATAAAATAAGTTAATGAGAGATTTCAATATTGTATTCCCTATAATTTTGGATGATGTAAATGGTGTATTTTCCTCTTATACTTCATTAAGCCATTGTTATAGTACTATAGACACTGATTAAATTTCTTTTTTCAAATTCCATGTTGTTTATTATCCTTTCTATTTATAATAGTTTATTTCTAACTGTATACAACCTTGGCACAGTTGTGTACATTATCTCTGTAGTCCCATCCTGGCCCGGGATTTTTTGCGGCTATCCTTCGGGTAGTGGCGGATTTTCCATAGGCGGGAATGTCATTGAATGCTCTTACTTTATTAATCTCGAATTTTTACTCCATATAAAATCTACAATTCGTTTTGGAATAATAAGTGGATAACTGTACGAATTTATTAAATAATTTCTTTTATAACTATTAATTCGTTCATTTCCCTTGGGTCGTTGATCGGAATTGATGGGATGGTCCCTTGCTTGTTTCCGAAGAGCAACTTACTTTATTATTCACCACGTGGTCATACGCAGTTTGTACTGCTTTTTATACAATAAAGTTTATTTATGGCAGAACTGAAGATAAAACGTCCGCTAGTATCCATCTCTCATCTCGTTTTCATTGCGTGCTGTAGGTGCGAATTAGCTACTAATTTTTCCCATTCGCAACAGGATGAGTTAGTACAAGCAAACACCCAAGTCGTGACATGGGAATAATCATTTGACATATTCAAATGATCGGTAGCCTTTTTAGCTGCAGATACGTTGAAACTTTCTTTAATATGGCACTAGTGTTTTTCAGTCCCAGGCTAGTGCTAAAGAGTTACTTTTGATTCGTCAGTTCTTCTGGCTCTGATACGAGTCGTTTCTTTTCCCTGTTCAACCGTGCGGAGGAAGGTGGAACATTCCGATCACGTTCTGGTCTCAAACACGTACCCATGCATTTCATTGGTTATCTTCACATTATTTCTTTTCTTACCTTTCTTTTACTTCTTTACTCCATGAATTTTCCTTTTTTAATTGAACTTATTGTACACGTTTATTCTTTGAATATTAATTTTTATTTTGTAAATATTTTTTTAGGAAATGGCGGAATTGATCCGGGCTTCTTTCCAGGAATTCACTTAGGTTCATATTTCTCCTCCACAAAGCAACTCGCGGTCTTGTCTACTTTTCGTGGAAATCCTGTTCAAAAGATCCTTTACTTATTCGTATGCTAACACGACAAGAAGTCACAAAGAGGATATTGTCTAACTTGTCCCTCAGCCTCTGCCGTATCTTCAGACTCCCAACCGGATTCTTACGTAACGTCACCTCGCACCTTCGCTTTCAGTTCACTTCTCCCGAGGAATTCGGAGACTTCGTTTCCTCCTCTTCAACACAAAACGTAGAGATGCAAGAGATATAGCGTTGACTTGTCTCACAAATTATCTTTCCACGCATGTGATAATTACAGCCGTACGAAAATAGCGACAAGCCAGTAAACAATGCAAAGGATCTCCTACTTTGATCGGGGAGTGTTGAAATACTTTCATGAATAACATTTCTTCTACATACTGGAAGTGTATATTTATTGAAGAAAAGTTTATGAATTAATCAAATACAATAATTATTGAGGAAATATTACTAAAAACTAAAACATTTTCATGACTTTTGGGGGTATTTAAGAATTTGGAGCCAGCGCCCGTACCTGGAAACAATAGTAATAATAATAAACTTTTATTTCGTGGTTAGGTTCAAACCATCAGGCCTTTTGCTCTTCCGCTTTACCACCGTCAAAAAATAATACATAATAATATTTGACAATAAAACATAAATAACAATACATACATTAATATATTCATAAACATATACGTAAATTATACCACGAAAAGGTAGGACTAAAATTACTCTACACTGTCTTGATCGGATTGAGCAAATTAACGAACTTAAATCAGAGGGAGAGTGTGACCGATGCGCGTCCAGGTTTCGCCCATTTTCCGTCAATTTGGAGTGAATGAAATTAAATTCATACGAATTTCTAAATATATTTCAATAAATTTGTGTCGAAACACTTTTGCGCGTTTTTTAAAACTCAAAGTACACATACCTAATTAATCTTTTTCGAAAGAGAGTCTTCGTATGTATATTTAAAAAACGTATCAATGGTGGCACTCGGAGATCGACCACACTCTTAATATACTCACTCTGAGTCTGTATCCATGGCAACGCTGATGGAGTGTCAAGGGGGTTCAGTTGGTGTTTCGGAGACACCCAAGATTTCTCCGACGCATACATAATCACGCGAAGCGTATGAATGGGTTACATAAGCAGCATTCCTAGAAGTACACGTCAAGCCACACATTACTCTTCTTCTCGTATATTTCCATTCGGGTCAAACACTTCCTCAGATTTCTTGGTAAGGTGTGTCTGCGCACCGGTGAAGTACGCGTAGTTGGGAATTACTCCTTTCTAAACAACGTCTTTTAAAGTCTTGTTCCAGCGAACCTGATCTAAGGTATGTTTGATCTCACGCCCTGCAAACGTAGAGACTAATTTTCGCTCGAATCTTTTCCGTGATATATGGGTACATGCTCGGGCATCAAATGCTACAAATAAATACAGGTAAATATTTTGGATGAAACAATTAGAACTCTTTGAAATGGCAATGGCCCTGAAGAACGTCGAAACGTTGACCATATAACTGTGAAAAATAAATAAAGTATTACTTTTGGATTCTAAGAATTTTATTTTATTTTTAGTTGCTATAAATCAAGTCTGAATAACTATCAAGATATAGTGATTGTCTATAATAATATGCGTATATTTGGTGTTCTCTAAAATATCTCAAGACAATCAGTGTTAGATCTAAGTGAAAAACAGGTAAAAGTTAAGAAATAAGGATTTTATAAAAATTATAATAAAGGGGCTTTTATTTAAAATCAAGATTATTAGTGCGCTTTAACATAAAAAATATTTTTATGCTGCTTAGAAAAACGGGAGAACATGCTCAATAATCAAAATTCTATGGAACATTAAATATTACTGTCAATAAAAGCAGGTGATGCTTCATTAAAATAGTACAAAACTCACTGTTTTTTAAATCAAATTTTCGAATTAACTTTTATTTTTTGAATAAATGTGTGATAAACAAAATACGTGCAGAGGAAGGCGGAACTGCTCGGAATGATTTTCAAGAGAGACGCACTTTAAATATCTGAGCTAATTTTTTGGTTAAATTAAATTATTTACATTCAATTAAATACATGCGAATGCCTATGGCCAACATAATGCTGAGGGTAAAATTGTGAAGAAAAGATATTTCTTGAGAAACCTGAAGTTACAGTCTCTCCCGGCGGTAATTGAATCGTCCTATATGCTACAAATTAATATGACAGCTCAAGCTGAAATAATGACATACGATCGGTGGAGATAAAAAGGAACTAACAATTGAAAAAATGTTTTAGACCAAATACGGTGACAATTTGCAATAACGTAATCAAGGGGGGGGGATAACCAAGATGAATCTTGTCCGCGTTTGTGTCTGAAAAATCATGGTTTTACCACACAAATTTTATAAACTTCATCTTTAAATTAAAAACGTCAACTCATCAAATAGATAATAAAGAATTAACAATATTAAATAGTGACCAAATTTATTAATTGTTTAAAGTGGCAAATACATATAAAATAATAAAGATTTCTTGACCAAATCAGAATTTTATAAAGATAGAAATCAAATAATTCATGAAAATATATTCTTAATGCTGACATAATGAACAAACAATAAAAATATATGAAAGTTACAAAATAAAATCCGAATAAAGATATTTTTAGGATATATTCTTTCAAATAACTGTCTTAAAGATGTGTACTTCGTAATCCGAGTACCAATAAATATTGGATCTGCTCGTGAGATAAACAATTTACGACGTACTTAGTGACTACACAACGTACGGAAGGGAGAACGGCATCGCGTCAATGAATAGAAATCCGCCTCACGCATCTATAGATGACGTCAACTCTAAAACGTCACATCCTCTATGAAGCAGGTAAAATTCCCGCAAACAAACACATCGCCCACCGCCTCCTCACTACCTGTTAATAACAATGGAGGCTAGCCGTGAGTGGAGCTGTCGGCAATGCGATCGCGCTTTATCACCAATGTATTGCAGAGTTTAACCTGCATGGAACACACCTAGTGTCACGAGCCATTTCTACCAGTGCTTGTAATAGTCAGCAAATTACAATACAAATTTGTATTACGTTTGACTATAACATGTGCATTTAGAGTGCGAAAGATCTTGTAACCCTTTTACGAAGTATGCATTTATCTGTTGAGAGCTCAGGTCCAATGGGAGGACTATAGCCCTTCATCCCCCCCCCATGGAACCACCACTGGCAATATACGAGACATTTACAATGTCTGGGTTATTGGGAACGGAAGAATCAGAAAAAATACTTGTAGTGGAAGAATAGAAAAAGGGGAAGATCAAACCGCACTGGATAGATGGTTCACTAGGCGTCCAAGAAATGCGCATCAGGCCCTGGGTGGTATACCCTAGATTTGCTTTTCCAAAACTTTCCAGCAGTAACACACTCCTTCATCACTAAGATCATGTGTTAGATGATCCTCATCCCGATAGAGTTATGTCGACATAAATTGAGTAACTTCTTTTCACCCGAAAAGCAATGCGTTACATGAGTTAGAAAAGTAGAATCGATCCTTTTAACCACTTGACTTTCATTGGACCCATGATTCATCTCTCTATCCTATTTGTGTCCTCGATTTCTTCTTGGAGACGAAGATACAGCATTGTGACGTCATTTCGAAGGAATTCCCAGATATGTCATACGAAACAATTCGCAGATATGTCATTTCGAAGGAATTGGGTGTGAAGTTCATTTTAAGGTTTATTCCGGATTTTCATACACAGTTTGTGTTACTTTTTTGAGAAAAAATTTATTGACAGTATATTTATTTAGATTTACATGAAAAATTCCTTCCCCATGTTTAATTTCTCATACGAAGAGCGTACAACTACTCAAAAATAAGACAAGATACATTTCAAACTAAAATTGACTTTGAGTTCGTGTTATCGTAATGAGCATTTTTAGCATTATTTACAGTTAACAGGCGTCGACACCAAAGACTTCACGAAAAATATTGCTTTACATTTAAAATATTAAATTTCTGATCATCTTCTCATGGGCTGTATATTTGAAAATTGTCCTCGTTAAGGGGCATTCATGATTTGCCTCCTGGAATTTTTGACAAAATTACTAGCAATAAGAGAGAGAAAAAGTTATTTCAACAAAACACGCTTTATCGATTCAACTTTATCGACTGTCACTTAAGTTCAGATTTTTGTTGCATTTTACGAATAATAAAATCTGAGGCGAGGAAGCGATTGTTTATATAAATCCGGAATGAACCTTTAAGTAAAATAAAATATTTTAATTCATTAACAATTTTATATCAATTTTTAAGAATTAAAACCAGTGGATCCGTACAAGTTTTGCTAGTAACTGCCAACATGCGAGTACCAATCCGGGGGTAACTCCATCGCGAAATGACAGCTACAAGATGCATCCATTTTTAGTTTCTAAGGGTTTCTCTCCGATTTTCCTTCGGATAGTTGAGGATTTTCCGGTAATGTCATTAATACTTTTGTTTTATTAATCTCAAATATTTACAGCACAAAATATCTACAATTCATTTTGAAATAATAAATGAGTAACGATAAGTATTTATTAAGTAATTTCTTTTATAAATATTAAATCTTGGGCCCTTGATCGAAATTGATGGGACGGTCCCTTGCTTGTTTCCGGAGATTAACTTAATTTATAAACGCACGTGTCATTGGCAGTTTGCAACTGCTGTTTTTGACAATACAGTTTATATTTGTATTTAAGGTAAATAAACGTAATAATAAACCATAATAATTAATTTATTGAAGATAAGTAAATTACAACCTACGATCTTTTTATGAACTCAAACCACGAGTCGAAACGTTGTGTATTTAAAAAGCACAAAATAACGTCATCGACAACAAAATGTGGTAAGTTTTAATTTTATTGTTTATCTTGAATACATAATGGACGTTAATCGAAGAAATTATGTATTGAAGTTGTCAAGTTTCTCAAAGCGGTACCTCGGAGAGGCAGAAAAATTAACTTACAACAATTTAAATTGTCACGGCTAGAACTTCGATGGAGCCTTCAGTACCGTCATCTGGGTGACAATGTATGAGCGTTTCACAATTCCAATTCAATTTATATTGTACAAAAGAAATAGCATATGGTTAAAATTTAAGATTACAATCCAAACTCTTTCCGGTAAATAATAATAATAATAATAATAATAATAAATTTATTGCAAAAAAATGTAGTTACAACTGCGTATCACCACATGGAAGACAATAAACTAACTTACTCTTCTGAAGCAAGTAAGGGATCGCCCCATCTATTCGGATCAAGTGCCCTAAAGGCAAAAGTGGATTTAATATTTCAGCGCACTCCTTAGATAAGAATAAAAGTAATTCACTGCATGTTATAATATGAACTTAAGACCAACAAATTTGTATTTAATAAAAAAAATCAGAAGTACGTACAATTATCAAACTATAAATTATTAGGAACATATTGTTTATATATCAGATCTATTTTTAAAAAAACTCTAAATTCAAGATAATTTGTTACAATAGATCGCAGCACTAGACGAAGCCTATATGAAAAATGCGTGTGTAACTGAAAGAAACCCAGAGAAAAACCCGAGCCATAATGGGGCTAAAGAATTAAATTACACTTCTTTGATCGCAGGGGTGTTAACCACTACACCATCCGTTCGCCTTCCACAACTGTACACCATTTCCACCCAGACATAAATACGTTTTAGGGACACAAAAATGGACGTAAGACCAAAAATCGGTTGAGATTAAAAAGCTGACGGGTAGAAATGACAGGCGCTTGTATGCAACCCGTAATGCGCTTCAGCAACCCCTATGCATACGTATGCACTTTCAGAATCCGACCTCCAAAAACCGCAAAGGAAGCATCTTATCTTATTTGGATGGCATTAAATATAGCATCACAATTAGAACGGGCTTTGAAAAATACTCTTAAACCTCATTGTTTGGTTGTAAAACGACTCTGAGGGACGAGCACTGGTGCACTTACCCAAAATCTTTAATGTCTTGGAGAGTAATATTCGTTCAGAGAAAACTTACGTTTCTCTTACAAAAATGTGGTGACTCAACCTTATTATTAGCACCTTGTTAGGCCACGAAGTGTAGAAATATTTAGGCTCAACCTGCATTTAGTCACACTAATGAGGGCTGAGAATATTTCAACAGACGAAGGTCAGAAATATCTGAATTGATAAAATCGATCAAGAAATAGAAAAAGGGGACAAATCAATGAGAATTAACTATTAATGTGATTCAAAGAACCTCTAATCTCTGTGTTGAGTAAACGGGATGTAAGGAAATGGTAGTGCCATGAAATATTTGAAGGATATAATTACCATAATGATGACCGTGCTAAATGTCTGTTTCCCCAGGGTCACTAGTGATTGGCAAGGATCGGACAATCAATCAATATCGCAATTCAATTTCGTGACTCCGGTCTCAGTATTTATTGACTCGCGTATCACAACATTATTCTCGGACCGATTACAATACTTCCCTTATACATACTGTATATTTAGAAAGTACAAAAATAAATTACTATAACTGGCGCGCACCATGAATCGTGAGTGGAGTTAAGGTGAGACTTGCGCCCCTATGTTAGTCAAATAACGGAGACGTTTAATAGTTTTCTTTATTCTTATTGTATTTGTTTAATAGCATATCATTATGAATAATAATGATGAAAAAACATTATTTAATTTCTATCAATCNCTTATTGTATTTGTTTAATAGCATATCATTATGAATAATAATGATGAAAAAACATTATTTAATTTCTATCAATCGTTTAACAATATAGTACAAACAATATTCAGGATCTCGCTTGACCCGTTTGAGATACACGTGAGCGTGTAAAAACATGGCGGCCGAGCGACACGGTTTCGTGATTTATACATCTGACCTCGGAAGTGAAATGTCTGGCGACCTGTAGATAAAAGTGATGCAAAAAATACTACAAATCAAAGCAACGTTCCATCACTTTTGTGATTGAAAAGTTGGACTTTTATTGAAAATACATGTTTCCCCCATGAGACGCCATCAATTGTAATTTCAATTATTTCATTTAATTGGCCGGTGAGAAATGTTGTCTAGTTGAAATCACAATAAGTACATATTATTCTGTTTATTTATGCCGATTTGAAATATTTCTGTGGTTTAATTCTGCCGTTGCGTGGACGAGCGCATGTAATCGTTCATCTGTTNCATCATAAGAAGCCGATGAGACTCTGATTCGCAGCCGCAAGCAGCCGTCCAGGACTTCGAATCCACTTTCCTTCAAGTTCGCTCTATGCGCCGCGAGAGCAGCGAAAAGAGATTACGAAGAACTTTCATTTTCACGAATTTCCTCCTCCAACCGGTATTAACATAAATCATCTTCGGGCGTTTAAAGGTTGCGTGTTTCAAATAGCTACAGCTTTCTTCGGTTTCTACTAATTCATGCAAGTCTTTTTCCCCGCAATTTTCCTTAATTCGTAAAGAATATGGGCATTGCACGCAGGGTTTATTTAAAAAGTACATTTGTTTTTAGTATTAAAAACGTTATTTCTTTTAATCCCTTGCACCAATTAACTTTCGTTCCTGGTTTAACTCAAGTAAAAATTAGTATTATCTCATTAAGAAATTTGCCTGATATTTTGAATCGCATCAATAAATTAAATACGAGAGTGCTGTCAAACTTCCCTTAGCCCACGAGCCATCGACCGGAAGGGGTTTCGTAATGTATTGCCTGGCGAATAAAATTAATGGGTCATATTTATTTGTTTATAACCCGATATTTTGATTCTTATCAACTAATTTAAGTTATTTCAAGGTAAAGAAATTATATAGCATATGTCTTTAAAAAGTATTTTTAACATTTAGTATTATAGTAAAATATTTTCATGTCGTAATGTATGACGGGGTAATTGCAAACACAATTTTATGATGAAATATATACACACACTGTTGTATTTGTAAATGGGCAATGTTGCGTGCTATTGAAGCTAATCTACATGGAGCGGTAAGAGATGGGTGGAAGGCTATTGTTAGTAGGTGGGCCGCTTAGCTGGGTTTACCAACAACTTGGCCCACGTGGTTGGATTAGTAGAAGTGGTTAGTATTAGTTGGAGTTATTGATACTAGGAGGAGCTGGATAGAGGAAGTAAGGTTTGCTTTTCTGTAGTCAGAGCAATTTGAACTGGGACATTAATGTGAAAAGCTACAAATTTTCTGGCCCCATCGGGAATCGAACCCGGGATGCCTTGGCGATGAGCGACAACACGGGTAGGGCTGATGAAATAGAATATTTAGAATATCATTGTTCCTATTTTATTCGTGTGATATTTGTTTCTCGGACAAAAAAGAAAAATTATCTCCTGCACGCGTAAAGGTTTAAAACACTCCGTAGAAACTTTCTTTCTTGTGAAGGGGATAGGCCCGCTACCACCGACCTAATCGCTTCTGAGATGGCATGGCAGCAGAATCGTCCATCACTACAACCAGGTGCGGTAACAATCACTTTTGGCAACAAATTATTTCGTTATTAATTTTCGAATCAACGCTGTGAAAAGATTCTTCGCAAAGATGCAATCGTGTCCATTTTATTTTTCTACTGTTCTCTTCAATAATATTTTTGAACCTTAGATCTAATTGATCCCCCAAAATGTCCCATCACATGAAGAAAACTTCGACAATGAAGATGACCTGTGGCTGAGTAATGGTGAAAATTAATCCACGGAACCGGACAGGAATTTTTTATCTCATTCCCGAGATACAGTTGCCTATACTGACTCGTTCCCCATTCATCAATTTTTGATCCAATACTGGCGTACTAATTAAATACCAATAAAAATGGCGTACCACTTTTTAGCTCGGCATATAGTATCCATGAGTAAGTTATTGGTACAGCTTTGCTCAGAGTAACAGAGGTTATCTTCGTTCTTCTGCACAAATATGGGCATATAGTCATCCGTTATCTTAACTCCGGAACAAGATGTTTAGGTCTGCTTCTTAGAATTGATATGTTAAGAGGCTGAAGTGATATTTTAGCAAAAATTAAGTTAGTTGCATGGATAAAGAATGCAAGCGACGTTCT
Organism: Laupala kohalensis; assembly: GCA_002313205.1. Classification (NCBI taxonomy): domain Eukaryota; kingdom Metazoa; phylum Arthropoda; class Insecta; order Orthoptera; family Trigonidiidae; genus Laupala; species Laupala kohalensis. Next base: position 221,289 of record NNCF01127928.1, on the reverse strand, counting down.
CTTTGGAACGTAGCATAGTTTTATCCCATTGCTCAAAATGTTTTTTTAATTTTAACCTCCTTTTAACTTTTTGCTCCGGCTCTGTTTTTAACAGGACTTTTAATAACTTTAACCAAGAAGGTCAAACTAACATTGAACTATACTCTTGTAACATATTACGTTATGTACAGTGTAGTGAGGCGAATGAAATTGAAGAATGTAGAAAATTCTCAGACTGAATAGCAATGAAGTGCGCGAAGAGATTTGATTGATCACAGCAATCCTGATTTAGTCTTATTTTTTCTAGTTATTTATTTCTTTTAGCAACTATTTTTACGTTGAGGGTATTGGAGGAGCAATGATATATGTCAATATATTAAAGCATGATTTTACTTATGAGTGTGTGTCTGTATGTGTTTGTAAGCGAAAATGTGTTTGCACACATGTGGGCCTCATTTAGATAATTAATTTCTTAAACGTAATTTCTTTCTCGTTTCTTCTAAGCATTTTATACCGTTTTATGTGTATTTTAAAGATATTTTGACGAAGATTAGTTATTGAACTTATTACAGAATTATGCATACGTCTTCTCTTCTATCTGCCACCGTGCATTGCTCATTGGAAGGTTAATAAATTATCATTATATTTTAAAATATGATTATTTACGTATTAAATTAGAGAAAACCAAAACAGCGAAAAAACTTACTTTACCGTTTATCTTAATTCTTACAAACTGTTACTTAACGCTTTCATAGATTCTTTCCTTCAATTCTGGTCTACTTCCTAATAAGGGAGTTTTATTTATTTCTTTATCCGATGCACACGTTTTCTTTCTTCGTAATTCTTGAAACATTGCGTCGTCAAACGACGAATCACGAAGACACGAATAAAGAAAAGATATTCTGAATTATGGTAGAAATAAACATTAAACTGTATTAAAAACTGTTTGGATTTTTGGAATACAACTTTGGTATACTGCCGGTCACTCAAATCTTGGAATTCTTGATGGCCTCCAATCCAAACTTCTCCGCATGCTAACCAATTCACTGTGGTGTATCTCTGTTTCACAGATTCCGACAGAACCATTAGAGAACTCGGCAAAAGGTAACAGTCCAGACAGAACAACCGCCCCAACCACGTGGTCCTGCGAATGCGCAACAACAGTGAAGAAATCACAAGACTGAAGAAATTCAAGTCGCTTGACCTTAACCACATATTTTGCAATTAAGTTTTGTATTTGATGTAATAATAAATTTTAGAAGATGTCATAGTATATTTTTCTCACACGTGTGAATTTACTAACACATAATCCATCGAATGTTCTGTAACTTAAACAAATTGCGAATACAGTAGAACCTCTCTTGACCGGTCTGGTCGGGACTGATACACCGGTCAGTTACCGTTTGGACGGTTAATCCGAGGTTCTCGTGAAAAATCTATTTTCATTCAAAAAGAGTCCACAATTTCGTAAAAGCAAATGAAACGTCATCGCTACTCGTCTTATTGTACTGTACGTATATTATACATGAACACGAAAAAATTGATTAATAGAAAAATAGACTCGGAAGTGAGAGATGAATCACACTGGTGAACTTCCCCGTCCAGTCAGCCACAACACACACACATAACTTCGCGCCGCCCTGTTTTACTTTCCAGGAACTTTTCAGCAAAGATCTGTCAAAAATCAATGTGTGAGTCTGGCAGCTATTGTACGCTGAGAGAGAAAGAAGCGGTTGCACGAGATAGGACGGTTAATCCGAGGACCGGTTAGGAGGAGTTCCACTGTTAAGAAATAAATGAGAAATTTTTCTTGTAGAGATCGCATCTCTCTTTTTGACGAAGAAGATGCTTGTCGTAAGAGTCGTTCAAACAGATGCTCCCGTCCTTGGAGTCGGAATGCTGACGGAACGAATCCTTGACTCCCGTTTATGATTCCAGTCACGGACTCAGGCTTAATCATCCTCACACGACGATGTGGATGTAAATGAAACTCTTTAATGGTACTCCAACCTCGAATTCGTTATCCCTGCATTCGTTATCTCTTCATAAATATTTTATTATCATTACTACATTTACTACGCAACGGGGCGGTCCCAATGTTCCAATCCACTGAACCTTGTAATAGTTCCTCACTGGAGCATATCGGTCATAAAAAGACCCCAAAAATAGTTCCACTTTATTCCCTCATCTCTCTCTCTCTTTTTTTTTTCAAGGTATTCGGCTAATGGCGGTCGAACGTAAATTAATTACTTCTACTTTAATTAATTCAATGAAGAATAATTCTAATCCCATTAAAATACCAATCAAAGCCATACATTACATCTTCATACTGCCTACATCTGTATCTTACAATTAATTAGTCTCAATATTAATTTAAAACATTGTTTCTCTGAAAGGTAAAGAGGTAAATCCACTTATTTATTATTTCCAGAAATATTACTTTACGAGTATTGTGAACATAAATCGACTAAAGTCAGTCACTGAAGTCAAAAGCAAAAGAATAAATCATATTTAATACAAAAGCTGTAGAGATTTTGTATTGAATCAATGTAGACGAGTAAGAAATATGCTCCAACAACACCTGTGTTTCGCGATCCAAAAGGGACAATATCACGATGTGATGCTGGACTATCACACGTTCAAACACTTCAAATACATCACACATGAGACCGTTCGCCGCGTGGGGAGTGGGGTAAAATAAATTCCGAATTATTCGATTTATAACACAGAATTATGACGTACATTTACAACTTTAAGTTCAAAAAATTTCTTAACTCCGGTAGTTGTTTATTTCAGAATTTACTGCCTTTAAATTCTGTGTTTGTAGATGGATTACCCACAATAAAAAATCTTTGAAAGGAATGTTTAGGCCATAAATAGGATTCGTAAAGGGATTGAAAACGACAACTTGTAAAGAAACTAGCAAATCACCCCCACACCGCATGAGTTGTTGTAGACGAATGTTTACAAAGTAATAATTCCGACAATTTACCAAGAAAGTAAATATTGGCTTTCTATTCATTCCTTTTAAAAGATAAACAGGACTCAAAATTAATTCTCATTGTCAATGACGTAGCGTGAACTTTATCCGTCAAGGTGCAAAAATCAGCTTGTCTGGAAGGTGAGACTTAGTCAATTATTTCAAGAGGTAAAGTAAGTGACCACAGGACCCCATCAGGAGACCCCGAACATCAGCAGTCGGTATTGCGATGTTTAGCCGAGAAGCAATTCGCTCAATTCCTGTGTAGGGATTAACAAGACTCTTCTGGAACCTTTTCAGCATTAAAATGTTTTGCTCAGTTGGTGTGCGCTCTCCTAATGAACTTAAATCACAGGGAAAACTAGAGCACTGTAAACGTGGGTATTCTCGCGAGCCATTTTGATTCCAAACTGCACTCGTGCATGTAGTGAGCTCCGCAACAAGAACAACAGTGTTTTAGATTTTGGTTTTAAAACAAAGTAGAAGCTCTTTTTATCTGAGTTAATAACAATTTTTCTGCTGTTTATATTTTGTTAATAAATGAAGTTCGTAAACGTGTGTACTAAGGCTAATACGTGGTGTCTACATATAAGTTGGCCACACGGTCAACTGCCATCAACGTAATTCAACGAGTTTTGTATTGGGGTTATTAGAACCCTCACATATCTAAACATTTCTTTTACATTCCTTTCAAAACATTGGACAAGTTATGGTAAAATAGACAATATATCAGATTTCTTATACTTTATACTGGCGAAGTGTCTGCCTTGTCATCAGCTTCGAGCAGCCACGATAGTGAGGTCATCTTATCATTCTATGCATCTTGGTCAACGTTTAGAATGTAACCAAAATGGCGGCATGAGAATACTCATAATTACTGAGCCTTTGGGGAAAAAACTTGGCTAATCCGACAGACAGTTGATGATCCGAGGTAATCGTAATCCGACACACAAGTTGTTTCCCACTCGACTGAAACCCAGTCCTCATTAATTCACAAAAGAAGAAAGCTGTCCTCATGGCAAATTTAACAGTGTCGGAACGCTAAATTTTGTATCCTTCCCAACAAAAGAGGGTCCTGCATCCTCGCTGGAAAATTTTTCAAGTTGAAGAGCTAATTTGTTCATATTATCGCCATCTGTAGTCAGTTATTGGCATTAGAGCTGCACCACTTCTGTAACCTGAAAAGAGATATTTATATTTGGGTGGTATTTTTTCTAACCTTATACTTTTTTGAGTTGTTAATATTTATCACGTGTTTTAAAGTTATTTTTGATATGACTCTCTTCACTCTCAAAATAAAATTATGTGTTTGAATGATATTGGAATCGTTAAAACTGACACATTCTTGTGCTGGTAGTTACGAGAAAACATAGCCTACAATTTTCACTATTTTGCAGAGCACATGTCAAAATCGAATGGTTATGAAATAAACACAACCTCACTCCTCTCGCGCGTGGTCCATGTCTCTTACGGTATTCAACTTGAAATTTGTTTCTCAAACTCATTTTCTTTTAATCTCCCATAAAATAAACTCTTATCCATAATAATATATAAATGCGCAACGCGAAAACGTGTCTGTCTGTTTGTATCTTGGTCAAGCACTGAAACGATCGCGTTGAAGTTTAGCAAGGAGATAGTTTAGATGTCAAGGATGAACATAGGCTTACGTTTATTTCTAAAATATGTAATAAGAAAGATTTTTTTTTTCACAATAAATGTCGATAAAATCGGGAAAAATAGAGTTATATTTGCTTACGCTGCCTAAGCGGTTAGAGATAGGTGGCAACTATTATTGGCAATATTATTTGCCTCATAGAGTTCTACAAAAAAAGTCCGTGACAGCATATATCTATCTACAAAAATTAACCTAAATAATCGCTAAAACGTTATTAAAAATAGAAGTGTCAAATACTTCAAATTAATTTGAAGTAATTTAATAAGGAAAGAATCAGTCATTATTAAATGTGGATTATTTGTTTAGTGCATTTAACAAAGATTAAAAAACGTCTTTAAATCGTAAAATTTCGACGAAAAGTTTAGATTTTACAAGAATTTTAATGAAATGGTGCAGCCGCGTCATGCCTCGGAAGCGAAAATTCTACCAACGCGGTTCCCGCGAGTTGTGTATAAGTCAAGTTTAGTATTAAATTTGTCTTATTTTAAATTTGAAAAATTAGGATGTTGTGCATGTTTTTAAAACCATCAAGTAAAAATATTTTGATCTTACAATATAGATTTTATTTTCTCCTTAGTAACAGATGATCTGAGAAAAATCCCGGGTATAACCGGGTAATCAACTAGTCTAAATATATATTTAAAAATTCGCAATCCCAAAACCTCAACAAGATCCGAATGGTGTTTTCGTTTGAGCGTGCGTAACGTTTCATAACAGTAACCCAGTTCAGAAGTGCACAGCTCTTCCACGCTCCAAGAACACTCCCTGAAAGGAAACAGTGACGTTACACAAACAAAAGACGAATCTCAGGAGGATTATGATGACAAGAGAGCGCAGATGGCGTGTTTGCGTTGTTTGAGTGAAAGTAGGAAAATGGCGGAGTCGGAGAGGAGCATGTTTCGGAGATGACGTAAGCGGGAGATGCGCACCAGCCTTCACCTGAACGCTGCACTTTGACTCTCGTCGTCTGCGCATTTCACTTGTACCGTTAAATCGACGATGAAATCGAAAACGGTTCTCCTTGGCATGATGTCATCGATGAATCATATTTAATATCAAAATAGAATATTTTTATATCAGCGATGTCCAACTGGTGGTCCGCGGGATACAGTACATTTTACTTCAAATTGTTCATTGATCGTTATAGGGCACAGCTTAGTGTTATAAATCTGTGCAGTCAAAATTAACATCCGGCGTGGCATGTCCGGTGAGAGAAAATAGAAAATTCGCGTATTAATGGTATTAAATATTACATTTACTTTTTGAAAATAAAGAAATAAATTACTTAATTTTTCCAGATTGAAATAACATAAATTGGTAGATGATAATCAAAGTAACGTGTTATTAATAAATAAATATCACCAATTAGTTTTATTCGTCAACGTTTTGCAAAATCCCACGTCGGTCCGATCGAAAAAAGATTGCAAGCGGACTAAGATATTATTACGTACTCGCTGAATTCTTGGCACTTTGGCCAAGATAGTTAATAAATGTGTAAACGTGTAATTATTTTACTAAAGATGTTTGTATATCGATTGAATATAATTTCAAAAACAATTTTACACTTACTATTAAAAATGAATCTCGCAATGTTTCGTTATGTATCTTATTGCGTTGCAAAGGCAAAGACCTTTTACAAAAATACGAAAACTGAAAATAGCGTACGACTCTTCTTGGCGTTTTCACACAATCTATGGGAATGGGTGACTGATCTACCTAGACGCTTCCACGCGAAACTGAAGTTGCCACCAGAGTAGTTTTCTTTAACATCCTGATAAAAATTGTGAAACAATTTATTCGAATTCAACCTAGCGTATACTTTAATTTATATTATTATGTTCAATTTAGGAAAACTTCGAAGTTGTGACCCTTCCCGTGTTCACGATCACTGGTATCAAATATTCCAATAATTTTCTAGTATGATATTACAAAAGCTGAAGCTTCTAGAGTTTTTAATGCGGTGACTTGCATGCGTTTCCTATTCAGAATCGTCGATTGCGTTATACAATTAATACGATATATTATTAAATAAATAATTAAATACTTATGACCTTGTGATGGACGAATATTATACATTTTGTGACATTAAGTACACAACGTTTCGACTTTGTAATGAAATCGTCGTCAGGTGTTACATATTATAACAACAAACATAACAACAGAACAAGTAATACTAAATTAAATGTAAATATAAACACAAAATGGTGCATTTCCACCAGAAGCTAATAATATTATCTAATACTATGAATAGATCTAAAATGCTTAAGTACTTCAATCTGCCACTAGAGAGCTCTATTCTCACCCAGATAAAATGATATTATTACCTATTCATTACATGGAGAATCCTCACATAAATTCTGAATGTCAATTTTCTAATTTTAATGTAACATTGAATCAATTCTTTAATTTGTACACGAACAATTCAATAGTATTGTATTACGCGGGAGTGTTTTCCCTCGAGTTAACATGGGAAGACCCCGTAGCTACTGGCTCAAGCATCACTCTCTCTTCAGACTTCGTCGAGTCAACATCAGACCTTAACTGCGTCCATCATTAACATTTTGTGAAGTGTGTTGTGCGTGAGGTAAAACTATACATTTCCNATTTAATGGCACATATGATGCTGTAGTGAATTGTATTTGCAGGAATTTGTTGTTCCTGTGGCATCAGCGACTAATTGCGCGCGGGCAGGCTGATGTGGGCAAGAGCATTTTACAGGGGTAATGTAGGAAGGACATTGTAGAAAATGTTGGAAGGACACATTTCGCTACACCTTTCACTGGCCAGTGAAAATCGAACGAACAGTATGATCTTTCATGACCAATTTAACCTGCCTTCATTGACGAATTCAATAACATTTAACTGAACCTTGTTGTACATAATCATGAATCCTTTATCTTTGAATTAATACCATGTGTTTAGTTGTAAGTTTTAGTATTACATATTTTACGTGTATGTCGATTGATTTCTTGTGTATTTAGGTTAGATTTTTGGTGGGATTATTAGGGAACGTGTTTTTGTGTCTGTCTTTGTAAAACAATTAATATTTGTATGTCCATTGATTTATTGTTTGTTTTGATATAACATCATGGTAATCCATGTGGTCTTCCAATTAAAAATCTTTTAATTATTAAAATCAAGATTCCTTCCAATCCCATAGCTTCCATAGTACTTTTGGAGTACGACTCATGCTCCACAAAATATGTTTACAACAAATCAGAAACTACACAAACATGATTTATTACTATATTGTAACATCTGACGTCGACTTCAACATAGAACTCGATACGTTGTGTACTTAATATTACAAAATATATAGTATTCGTCCGTCATAAGGACGTAAGTCTTTAATTACTTATATTATGGAGGTTAATGTCAGTAGAATCAATGTATTATTCTTGCATAAAATAATACAATACACTATGCTATGGAATACTTCGCCAACAATGTAGGTGTTTTTCATAAGAGACAATGCATTTTATCCAAATATATATTTTGCATAAATGGACGGTAGGATAGGATTGAAAATCTAAAATCGATGTCAGCATACATATTTGCATTCACAGATACAAATTTAAGATTTTAAAAAGATTTCTTGTCGGCAAAATCACCATTAGAGACCTAATGCACCCTAAAGGAGGCGATTGTGACCACTTTCTTCCTCACAGCAGAACTTGATTTAATAATCCACTGCTAAAAGAAAAACCAACACAAGTTGAGAGAATTATGGATAATAATAATAATAATAATAATAATAATAATAATAATAATAATAATAATAAACATCTCGGGTAAAATTGTGTAATGTCGCAATGTGTTTGCAGAAGATGGAAGAAGCGCTATTCAATTCCTTTCGAGCGCAATAATTGTCGGACGCGTTCACACGTCGAGTGGCGGTGTAATAAGCTTCGGTAGCGATGCTTCTTGTGGTTGCTTGTTGGAGCAAATTAATAAACGCTCAATTAACATTCAGTCCGCGCGGAGCTAATGCAGCGTTTCGATTACAATTACTACCCGTTAATTCGACAGATTACGTGGCCGCTACAAGGTAGTGATTTGGGATGATCGTACTACTCACTGACATACCCTACTGCATTACCTGGGTTTTTACAAGTTTCATTAGAAACCGATTCTAGAGTATAACAGTCCAATAACGGTAGGAACTCCTCCCCGTGTTTATTCGGAGAGATTTATTTTCAAAACTTAAGGTTTATTTTGAATTTTTCAATACAACTTAAAACTAGTGGTGCAAAACCATTTCACATAATTTCTCATATATGTTTCTGCATCTGCAGCGTAGTGTGACAAAGAAATATCATAAAAGTGTTATGAAAATGAAATTTCGTTGTAGACAGAAATTGATGTATTTTTGTATCTGCAGTTAGTTTGCTGTTCTCTTATCAATTTTATCATTATCATATCTTTTATTTCAGTTCACGAAAAGTGAGTTCTATGTCTACTTAATCCATTTACACTGATAAATATTATTCAAGCTTCTTGAAACAGTATGCTAATGTGTAAGTGTAGCAGATATAAATTATTTTACTGCGTCTACACAAAACTTTCAAGCGAAATACCGCTAATGCTTATGTAATGCATGCTAATTGTACCTTACGTACAGAAATGTTAACCAAAATAATTGGAGTCGTTTNTGTAATGCATGCTAATTGTACCTTACGTACAGAAATGTTAACCAAAATAGTTGGAGTCGTTTTTTTTTTATATTCAAAAGAGTACTTGAACTTCATGTGAAGTACTTTTTGTTTTAAAGTTTTTAAAAATAGAGCACGTGCATCGACAACAAGTAAATTGTACCGTAAATACGAAATATGAATTAAATGTATTTATCCATTTACTCAGAATCACTGTGCATAGACAGACGGACGAACTTAATTCCAAAAACAACTTTTTCTGAATCAGGGATACCCAAAACGGATATTTCCGTCGAAATTTCGCTTTCGAATTTCTTCACGATTACACAATTTTGTACATAATACGTATATGAGAAAGTAAAAAGCATGTTTTGTTTAAATGCATCTTTTGTGTGTGGCCTAAATTACGAAAAAGTCAAAGATGTTATTTAGTTCATTCGGCATATTAATCTTTGGATCAAGTATTATCATTTATAATTGAAACTTAAATTTTAAATAACAGCTAGGTTTAATTGTGATGGCTGAAGAAGCGTACCTACTGAGTGGTTTGCGTATCATATGACAATTACATAACGATTTCCGACGTATATAATTGGTTTCATCGTAATTAAAGTTTTACATGTTTTATAACTAATTTTACATGTGGGGTACTCAACGCAATATATACTTTTACTAACTGACTCCTTCCGGCTTCACCATAGAGATCTTGTTATAAATCTTCACTTTTAAACACAATTCAGTGTAAAAAATGGCACGTTTACGTATAAAAACGTAAAGGTATCTTAATTATTTCATGTTATATAAGTGATAGTTCAGAAAAATAATTTCTCTCTAAATACTACTCATAATAAATAAATGTCAAAACACCCTTTCCAAGTGAACATTTAAATACTAATTCTCTTATTTATGACCATTATGTAAACTACATAAAAATAATCACTCACGAACATTTTTGGACCAACAATATACTTGTTCCACAATTTGCTTACGCCTCCAATCATGTATCGAAACTTGTGTTGCAATGAAACAAAAAAAAAGGGTCGTCCAAAATGGGTCATAAATATTAATGAAATAATTTATTTATCTATCTACAATACTAAAACCACGCCCAACATGTCAATTTTGCATGGTTACGAATCCAAATCGAACTGAGTTCATTGTAGTAGCGTTGCTGAGAGACGGGGTGAGCTGTGAGGGGTTGCAGAGTTGGACGTGAGCAGCGCCATGTCTCTTTCACAGCGAATTCGTGGACTAGGGATCCGCTTGGCTCGAGTCTTCTGTTTCACCTCTGAAGAAGAACCAGAATTCGTGGACGACTTTAAATACTCTCTTCAAGCTAGAATCGCAAGTGAGTAATTAAAATTATCCATACATTAGGCCGTAAATAATTCGTAATAAACTGACATGTTTTGAATGAGAAATAATAATATTTTATAATATTTACTTGCAAAATATACACGAGTAGGAGATAATTTTCTAGTAATTTGGAATTGGATATAAATAGTTTGAGTTATAATGTTTGACAATTTAATGATGGTTGATTTCTTGTGCCTCACAAATAGTTAATTTCCAAATTAGAGTACGAATAAAAACATTAAAAAGAGAATGTATTTCTGTTCTAGACGCTGATTTACACGAAGTGAACTCTTGTCCGCTTTGCGAAGGGTACATTCCCAAAATGAAAGATCAGAGGCGTCCAACTTCTTCAAACTAAGTTGTTGACGCTCTATAACGAAACACAGAACAGCAAAGTGTGGATAGAATAGAGGGACCAAAAAACAACTCTAAGGAAATAGAAGAATCCAACTAAATATTGGAGAAGAATTTAGGAAGAAGAAGAGAATTAACGGCAATTACTTTGGAGCCAAGAACCCAGAGACGAGTGCAGCAATATGATTTCTAATAGGACAAGAGAAGTAGAAGAGAAAGAACTTGAGAAATTTTTTTAATTCAAAGACCTTGATTAGTGAATTCCTCATAATTTCATGTCGTTCTATAAAATGGGAAAGGAATTCTAATAACGACAAACAATCGACGATAATTTTGGAGCAATAAATGTTCAAAGGATAAGTAAGTATAAGAACACAAAGCGAAGAGAGACCTAAACAAACGAGAGGAAAGTGAAATAAATTCGTTCCATAGAGAAATGCAGTAAAATGTTTTTTAAAGAAAGCTTTCTTTGCTTTGACTGGCGATAGAAACAAAAATATCGATTTAGAAGGCGTTAATGGAATAATTATTCGAGGTAATTTCGTGAATAGAATGCAACAGACAACTGCAAATTTTTAAACAAAATAAGACCTAGAAAAATTGATATACATTTTAGATTATTGGAAACAGAGAAAACCGAAAAAATTGATTTGAAACAGATGCAATTATGGAATAAGTTCGTTTTTCATATTATGAACCTTGAAGAACTTCTGTTAAAATAATGTGCCAAATTAAAATTCAGGATGTACTATATGCAACAAAAAGAAAGACATCGCCCACAAAATGAAGGAATTGGGAAGGGATATTTTTTAACTCAACATTGAATCAACATTCTGATTTTCAACCACGAACTGGCAAATTGCAATGCGTAAAGTGCTTTTGAGTACCTTGTTGATCATAATGTGTGTCCAAGGTCTTCGAACTAAGATGTAACATTTTGTAACAAAACACAAAAAAGACGAAGTGTGGATAGAATAGAAGGACTATTGGCGACTTATTAGAAAAGGAAGAGACGAACTAAAGATTGGAGAAGAATATAAAAGAGAAGAGAACTAACTACAATGACTAAGAGAACAGGAACCCAGCGGAGATAAAAGCAATATTATTTCTAATAGGACCAGAAGAACACAAGAAAAAGAATTAGTCCATCATCTTTAAATTCGAAAACGGTACTTAACAAATTTCTCACAAAGTTGTGTTGGTCCATTAACTGGAATTTTAATAACGTTAAACATTTGAAGATAATTCGGAACAATTACCGTGGAAAGGAAAGTCTTAGATTACGAAATAGAAGGGGATCTAAAGTAAAAAACGAGGAAAAAATATAAAAAGTATTTGATTCATTAGAAATACAATGAAAGTATTCTTAAGGAAAATATTCCTCGTTAGGACCGATGATTCTACGTCAAATAAATTTTCATCCAAGATAAATAGATATATTATAGAAAAATTGACACATTTTAAGTTACAAATTTCAGGATGAAGCAGTTGTTTGAAAACTCTTCGTGGAACAAAATTATGATTGATACTGAGAACCGCAGGAAGAATTAATCGAAAAAAACGACCCAAAACACGAGATGCAAATACAGACGTTATTTGGTTGGTACGAACTTTGAAGAACTTCTGCTACAAGAATTCTGCATATTTTGATGCAGGGAGTTTCGTAAGCCAAAAAATAGTCATCGTTTAGAAAACGACTGAAAAGCATGCTTCGTGAATTAACTCAACATTGGGATTTTGTGTGTTCTTCAGCATGTTGTCATGCATGAAATGTTTTGTGGAAATAGTCTACCAAGATGAATCGCAGTCCATAACGTCCTTGGAGTATCTTGTTCATGATGTGAGTGTTTATCATTGCAAGCGAGGAACAGCTCCCGTTACAAAGAGATTTGAATAATGGAGTGCAAATATGGATAATCTCAATATTTGGAATCGTTTGGAGCTTTGGATATTGTGAGCCCTAAAAAGTTCCTGATAAAATTAAGTTGTCTTGTAACCTATACACAAAAGAATGACATTTATTACAAAATGGATTCTCGCAATTTTTCGGAAACTCAACGATGGAAATTACTTTACTTGGGAAGTTTTGAACCAGAAAAATCTTGCAATGTTTGCGTGTTATAGGTTCTCAGTCTGGAATCATAAAATCCTAAAAAGCGAGGGATCAAAAGCTTAAAATCACTGGAAAATGACACTATACAAACGTGAGATCATCCAATAGCTCTTAGCTGACAGGATGGTTATGACATTTCAGATTGGATAATGAATAGTGATGATGACAGAATTTGAATAACATCAGAGTAAAGGGAGGTGAAGCTGATACAAAAGAGAAATACAGAAAATGATATTTCAGAAATCATAAAAAACTTTTCTTCAAAAAAAGAGGACAGAGGAGAAGAATGAAAAAGTAGGAACGAATCTGATAAACTTTGGAAATGAAGTTTTGGAAATAAAAATAAATTTGAGGCATCAATTATTATGAAATTTAATAAAACTAATATTGGGAATATAATATGCTAAATTTTGCCACAAATAACAGCGATATATTTGGGCATTAATTGTAAGATAGTTAAAAGATGTCTCAACGATTATCATATTTTTGTGGAAAAAATGTAAATATTAAACAAGTAAACTAATAAAGAATTTTTTGTGTATATTCACTCTTTCTTGTTACTCCAGTTTTTTTTAATTTTTTATCTTTCAAAATTAGAATAGGTACTATGATGTTAGTTCTTCGTAAAGTCAATTATGATTTATTGATATTGAACTTTTTCTTATTCCAAATCTTTTATTTTCTAACGATATAACCGTTTCCTATTTTGTTGTTGCAGTAAAGGAAATCGTTCTGGTTCGTTCTGCATCTACCGTTTCTACATAATTTTCCAATTAACACGACTGCAGATGTAGAAATTCTTCTCTCACCATATACAATTTAAGATAGAAATTGACAAGTGGTTTCCATTTTCGTTGGTAGAGTACTACGATTTACGAAGATTCGTATTATTTTTCAGCTTAGTTTATTTTGTGATAATATAATCGTGCAATGCGTATTACTTTCTCATATACGTAGTATATAGAAAGTATTGCAATCGTAAAAATATTCAAAAGCAATTCAGAAAAAGTGGTTTTTGGCATGACGTCCGTCCGTCTGTGCGCAGCGATTTTGAGTAGACGGATGAATCATTTTAATTTGAGTTTCTATTTACAGTAGAATTTACTTGTTGTCGATCCACTTGCTCTAATTTTTTTTCTATTTTCAAGCAAAGGGTACTTCGCATAAAGGACAATGTACTCTTTCAAATATTTCTCAAGGACGGCACCAACGATTTTGCTTAAATATTCTGTACTTAAAGTACAATTAGTATACATTACATGCGAATTAGCGGTATTTCGCTTGAAAGTTTGGTATAGACACAGTAAAATAATTTATCTGCTACACTAACACTGTTTATTTTACTGTTTCAAGAAGCTTGAATAATATTTAGCTAAATAAATGGACCAAGCAGACAAAGAATACACTTTTCGGAAACTGAAATGAAAGATAAGGTTCATAAAAGGACAGAGAACGTTCTGCAGATACGAAAATAATCAATTTCTATCTACAACGAAATTACATTAACATAACACTTTTACGATATTTATAAGAATGAGATGTCGCTATATGTTATGAAATAATATTCTGAATATTTATTTTACTTTCAAATTTCAAATAAAAGACAGTAAGAAGTTCTTCTAGGGACTTTGAGCATGAAGACGACCAAAATATAGAGAACCACACGCAAGAAATAACCCTTTCTCTATAGAATTTTTTCTCACTCGATGCTGCAGACGGAGAAACGTAGATGAGAAAGCATAAAGGTGCAATGGTTTTGCACCACTAGTTTCGTATTGCAGAGACATGTGTGTGGTTGTACAGTATTCCGTGCTAAAACGTTTCTTGTGTTTCACCCTTCTTTACGAAAGGTGATATTCGGCGTGATGACGTTAAAATAATCCAGTTGAATTAAGAGGTTAAAATTCTGCAGAATATGGATAGCACAATTTTAAATATTTTATAAGAATTAAAATGGATTCACTTATTTTTTATTTAAGTACAATACAACAATCTATTACATATCACATTCTTTACAAATAGTGATTTTCCTATTTTGCAATTTCTAATCCTAATGAAGCTACTTCAAAACACTCGCTCACTTTTTTAAATTGTTTTATATTATAGGCCATATATAAAACAAACTATAATTTACGGTGTTTTTACAGATATTAAAATATTAAGTCGCAGGTTGCGTGCGCTAAGAGAGCGAAGTTTTTTGAAATTTATTCATTTATGGCTAAATTTTTGTTGTTGTAATGGCAACGTATTTTTTGCTGTAAACATTTGTACATTTTTATACGTTTTTTTCCTCAAATTTACAAGTTTTACTGACTGTAATAAAAACAGGGGAATCCTGATAAAGTCATTAAAACATCGAAAAGGAAAAGAAATCCGCATTGTATCGAAAAACTTTTAATGCATATTTTAAGATATGATTAAATAGGGATAATTCTTTTCATTTTCTATTTCACAAAAAAATATGGCTTTACTTTTTAGTTTTGAAATATTTTCCAACACACGAAGAAAATTAGAAAAGTAGATGTTTAAAACACGCAGTATCATTTCCCGTGATGCACCATGATAATGGCGATTGATAATGGTTACATCATTTTATAGGCGTTTAAATGAAATGGTGCAACCGCGCTGCCGCAGTTGTCTCTTGCATCGGAAGCAAAAATTCGACCTGAGAGTGGGTTAGTTGGTCTAACGAGTAAAAAAATTCGGGGCAACGCTAGGTAATCAGCTAGTATATACATATAATACAACACAATTAGTTGAAGTAGAGAAAACACGAAGGTTGAGTTAAGATAATTTAATTATAAAAAGGCCAAAATTATGCTTCGATAGGGAAGCATGGGACTAGATAAGTGTTCCAAAATCTCATGTGGAGAGTGACAGTCCTCCTAATTTGAAGGTAAATAGTGAGAAATATTAATGAGATATTCAATAAATTTTTTCATATGATTGTGAGCTTTGTTTTGTTTCGTTTCGAATATCTACTAGTAAAATTTAATTGAAATAGCGGAAATATTTTCGAAACGTTATGTCTGCTATTAAAAAAATGCAAATAGTGAAAACTTTATTTTGGTTCTGCTGTAACATATAGTTTACAAATATTTTTTAAATTTGTTTTAAATTCTATCATTCAGTGATTCATCAGAATTCATAATTTATAATTCAGTGATTCAGAGCAGGCCTAAAGGCCTGAGCCTCGCCCCGGAATAAATAATTTCATTACTTTTATTCTTGATATTATTATTTTTTTATTTAACATTTCAAAGTCTTTCAAAATTTAACATTTGCAGATTTTCATCGAAATTGAGATCTGTTCAAATGGTACTAATGTGAATTGAGGCTGTCTTGCGAGATCTCGTGCAGACAATGATCTTTCTCTCGTTTTTTCAAGACAAGTGTTTAAATTATTTCAAGTACAACCACAAAATAGCGTTAGCGAGTTAGAGAAGTGTGGGGAGGTTCTTACGAAATCATACACTCGCAATGATCTCTCTCTTGTTGTAGAAGAAATTGGAAGGAAAATAAAAACAAGTAGTAGGGATAAAA
>NNCF01127928.1:159281-188912 GCA_002313205.1 Laupala kohalensis | reverse complement strand
CCACTATATTGCAATAAAATTAATTATAATTTAATTTACTTAATTTTTCTAAAGTTTTGAATTAATGCTGATGTTTAACCAAATCGCGTTGACAAAAAAAAAGTTAGAAAAAAAGTACCTAAGTGCATGGAAAAAATGTAGAGATTTACAGAGCAGAAAAATGAGAATTTGGAATTAATATTCAATAAACAGGAAATTACTAACAAAAATACACACTGCAATATAAAATAGCGTAATACTTGTGTACTGTAATCTGTAAGAAAAAATAAACTTATAAATGAAAATAATTTTAATTTTTGGGTGAAATTCTCGTAAAGTTTAGTAACGTCCCTCATCGTATTACATTTGTTTCATTTCAAGTAACTTACCTCCATTTCACTTTTCTTGCGAATAAATCCTTTTTCCTTACTGCCCAATCCATAATTTCGTACCGCCTAAATGTTTGACCGAACAACACAAAGAGTTCTGTATAGCACGTAAAAAAGAGCCCTGTATTCTCTATGAAAATAACGTAGCAATATTATTTACGAAACATTGAGTATTGAAAAAAGAACTCAAAGTGGATGAGACATCACACAAGAAAAACCCCTACAGCATTGAATTTTGATTTAATAATTGTAATATTCATACAGTTAACTGTAAATTGAACAAAGTAAATAATCCTAAATTATATTTTTTCTGTGAAATATATTGAATGTGAAAAAATAATGTCATTATAATAATTAAACAATAATGATGATGATAACAATAACAAGAAATATATTGAATATAAAAAATATTAAACACAATTTTCAAAATCAATAAAAAATAATTAAATAGTTAAATAATTAATAGAGTACTTTACTCAAAAGGTTACACATAAACTAACACATTTGAAACTTTCGTAACAAATTGTAAAGGAAAATAGGTATTTTGAAAGGAAAGTTGATCCTGGTATTTTTTCTCCTCGCAGAAGATTATCTACGTCGCGATATTCATTTTTATAAACTAGGTAATAAATAACACAGGTCAATATATGGAGAAAATTCCTACAGATTTTCTAATAATTAACATTATTATTTGGGAGTTATGTCGGTTTTTTTTGTTCTTTTTTTTCATCGGCACAATGTAACACTTTTTAGAACATACCGTTTGCAACTCTGAAAGCACTGGAGCATGTGTGTATTTAACGTTGGATACCATCCCAGAAGATACGTCAAGGTCTGTACAAACACGAAAACAGACCCCGTAAAAAATAATGATTTAAATGGCATCCATTCAAATACCAACTGGAAGAACGAAGTTCTCCTGACGACGACGTCGGGCGATGGCACCGTGGTTNTCCATTCAAATACCAACTGGAAGAACGAAGTTCTCCTGACGACGACGTCGGGCGATGGCACCGTGGTTCTTCTGAGAAGACCGCTACACGCCCTTGGAGATTGTTGCAAGGAAATGGGATTCTTAACACGACGTTGCGTCAACCTTCAGACTACTCGTCACGTGGAGAAATATTTGAAACCTGCCACTTCGGAAGATAGAACTGGTATTTAGTAGAAGACAAGGGGACATCAACGGGAGGAGGGGGGATAAATATCTAATATCGGCATGCATTAATTGTGTTTTCAGCTAGAAAAACATACCTCATTAGCCGTTTAAATGAAATAATAGCAATCATCCTGGCCCGGGTTTTACATCCTGGCCCGAGTTTTTCTCCGTTTTTCCTTCGGGTAGAGGCGGATTTCTTATACAGGTTCTCTAGGCTTTGTCTAGGGGCGTGTTTATTGTAACAATAAATCGTGAATTTAGTGTTTTTTCAACTCTTATGATTTTTAAACACTATACTCAGAATAATCTATAGTTCGATAATAACTTGTACATGTAAATTTACAAACATATTTGCGTTAAATTACAAACATATTGACATTATATATGTATTATAACTCGCAGCTAACTTTTTATCTTATCTAGGAACTTTTGCTGAAATTTTTGAATCCGCCTCTGCCTTAGGGCCCTTGATCGGAATTGATGGGATGGTCCCTTGCTTGCTTCCGGAGAGTAAATTAGTTTATTGTCCTCCACGTGGTCATACGCAGTTTGTACTGTTTTTTGACAATAAATTTATTATTATAAATGATGGAGTAATACATTACGTCTTACGGAGAAAACAGTCATTTTCAAAAAAAAAAACTTTTAAATAACGGAAGTGATGGAAGTTTACTTTGATTTGTAGTTAATTTTCCATAGTATTTTTACAAAACTTTTATATATAGATCACCTGTCATTTGAGAAAGCTAATTTAACTTTTTCTGAGGTGGGATGCAAACATCGCGAGACCGTTGTGCTCTGCCGTCATGTTTGTACTTTATGCTCTTATGCATTGCAAACGAGTCAAGCGAGCTCCTGAAAAATGTTTGTACCGTATTATTAACTGATAAATACAAATTGAATCATCTTTTTTCTTCGTTATTATTCATATTGTTGTGTTTTTAAAACAATTAGAGTAATAATATTAAAGCAATAATATATAACATGTACTTGACTAACTTGGAGTGCTTTTACCACCTTAATATGAAATAAGTCTTAAAATGTGATTAATGATATTGTTTCAGGTATACACTTTTCGGAATAAAATAAACAACGTGAGTTTTCAGCAGACAACTTGATTTCAAAAGAAAATTAAGATGAATTCAAAACATGCCACAACTTGCACATGGACTCTAATGACCTTGCTGTTGACAAGCCGTTTTTTGCTTTAAGCAAAAAAGAAAACTTGCACACCCGATGGTGTCTCGCATTAGAGATGAAATGTGGAGTAATTTTAAGTAATTTTTATGCAAATATTATGCAAAAATGTTTTGTTTTTTTTAGTTTTGACATACAGCAAAATTTATCATTTTTTTATTTGAAATAGAATTTTCTGTTGAAAACCCCAGGTCGTTTGTTTACATTATTACTACTCAGAAAGTTTTATATGTAAAAGAAATCATAAATTCCATTTTAAGACTTATTCTGCAAGACGAAAAGCCTTTAGTTTATAGTTCAGTTTAAATACAATTAATATTCTAGAAATTATTTAAGTAAATAGTTAAATTTCTGGTCAGCAGTGTTGTTAAATACAAAAAGTAGGAAATATTGCCATTTCATGAAGGATCTTAAGAACCGACGTCGGGACCGTGTAAATGGGCAAATATATGGGACACTCCAGCGGTTTGTCATCCCGATCCTGATATTATTATGACCAGTTCTGAGATCAAAATGTTATTGCAAATTACTGTGAAAATGTGAAAATGACAACCGAATAAATGTCCTGCGTGACTTTATAAGATTTTTCTCTGAAAATAACAAATTACAGAGTGGCTCATATCAGATATTTCATATATAAATGCGCTTAACGTGAAAGTGTGTCGGTTTGCTACCTGATCACAAATAAACCACTGAACCGATCGTGATGAAATTTCCCAAGGAGATAATTTAGATGTCCAAGATGAACATATCCTAACTTTTATTTTTAAAGTGTGTGATAAGAAAGATAGAAATGGTTTTTAACAATAAATATCAATAAAATCGGGAAAAGAAGGAGTTATATTTGCTTACGCTGCCTAAACGGCTCAAAGAGTTCTACAAACAAGTCCGCGACAGCATACGTTTATCCACAAAAATTAACCTAATTATCGATTAAATTACTTTTAAAATAGAGGTGTTCAAATACGTCAATGAAAGAGAGTAATTTAAGGAGTAAAAATCAATCATCATTTAAAGGATTATAAGTTTTGTGCATTTAACAACAGTAAAAACGTCTTTAAATTGTAAAATTTCTACGAACAATTTAGATTTTACAATGTTTTTATGAAATGGTGAAGACACGTCACGCTTCGGAAGCGAAAATTCGATCGACCGACGCGGCTCCCGCCAGATTGTGTAGTGTATACCGTCGAGTTTTGTATTAAATTTGTATTATTATGAATTTGAAAAATTAGAACGCTGTACGTTTTTAAAAACCAGTAAGCAAAGGTATTTTAATTTTACAATATAGATAGATTTTTTCTGAGTAAAAGGAGATTAGTCTAAGAAAAATTCCTGGCAGCGCCGGGTAATCAGCTAGTTTCATAGATTTTGCTCGGAGATTCCGAAAACAACTATTACACACAAAATAGAATATCTTTTTTCGGCTCCATATTTGAATAGTAAGTCCCAATTAACAGCACAAGTATCACAACACGCGAGAACTGTATAATGAAAACGGAGAGTACCATTCAACAACATTGATACGGAAATGTGGCATGTGGACTTTTCCCCCACTCTAACCGAATTGTACGACTTGAGTCTTACCAAAAAGTACAAGCATACGGATTAAATATAGCGCATGAATTTCTATTCATGACGGGAAAAATTACACATGGTTGAGAATTCGCAGCTTTGATATTGATGTTTGGCGTTTGGGTACAGAAAATCTTAACATCCTCAGAAATAGTATCAGAAAAAAATATTTAATCAATTAATGAATGGGTTTGATATATTTATCGTAGGTCACCGCTGAAGTGAAGGTTTTATTTACAAAATATCTTTCTGAAATCTCCAAACTTTTCAGCAGAATATTTCCAATATTTAATAACAGTGTTCAGCGCAAAAGAAAGATTCGCGAAGGTGATTCGATTTTTCATGCTTTTCATGGTTTCTCGTGACCAAAAGGAAAAGGGGAATTTTGTTCCTTTTTATGTCTAGGTTTGGCATCTCTTTGAGTATAATTACCTCATTCGCGAGATATTCCCGAACTTGGGTTCACGTTTTCGTAGTTCAAGGGTTATTTTCGGATGACTGAAGCGTGTAGAGGAACCTTGACCGACTGAAGGTGGTTCTGACGACCCAGATTAAACCTTATTAACGTCCAAAATGTGCATAAATTGCTACAAAATATGAGATATATAGATTTTATCTTTTAAAAAATAAATTTCCGGTTATTTAAGGAATATACTGACTATTATGAAGATGAAAGAGGAAAAACCATTAGTTGCTTGTAATTCATTGTATCATATGAGAAAATATATTAATTCCCAAAACAAATTACCTCCATCTCTTACAAAATATGTTTGTAAATTGTTATCAAAAACATGTATTATTTTTTAAAAAATTAAGGAATGTTTAAAAAGAATCCCGTTGGAGAAAGCCGATTTGCACACGATACTGATTTTATGATAATCGCTTTATTGTACAAAATGTACAATTTTATTAAATTTGTTTGTGACAGCGTTAAATGCAATTGATAAAGGAAAATATACCTTTGACTAAATAAATTCATTTGAAGTATTTTCGCTGTATTAGTACTAAGATTACTATTTTAATATCTTTGTACAATCCACCTGCATATGAGTAGTATTTCAGAAAGAGATTTGAAGAGAATGAGTGCAATGAATGAGGATTACGATTACTAATATAAGTTTAACAATAGTCTTAAGAAAAAGTCTTCAACGTAAAAATTTCCTTTGAAATCGCACATTTTAAACTTCTCTGAAGTAATGTAAAATAAAACCAATGATTTAATTAAAAACTGTTATTCATTCGCTAATTAATTTTTACATTGTCCCCACAACAAAATAAAATCAGCGATGTTTCATTAAATCATTTTAAAATTATTGCAAGGATTTTTAGTTTCCAAATAACTTTGTAAGTCACCAAAAAGTAAACCTTCTAATCATCAGGAAATTATTAGTTTCAGAAATCTTCCTGAAATATAATCCATATGATTCATATGATTCAATAAATCTTATGATTCATATGATTAAGATGCAGCTATAAAAGCATCCTAATCATATGAATCATAAGATTTATTTAAGAGAAATTCACAATTAACTGTTTCCTAAATATATATTTTTTCCGTCCACTCTTTCAACCCGGAGCTTCCCTTACAGCAAGTTCCTCTTCAAGTAGAACAACAAACATATTAATATTATTCATTAGGGCATTCTGCTGAATATTTTCTTTTCCAGTGTTGAGAATCCTCAATGTTCTTTTTTTTTCATATATTCTCCGAACCAGTTTTCCTTAGTTAAGTTCGTCTTCATTTAGAATAACTAATACGCATATCAGTCATCACGACACTAAGAAGAACATTCCAAATCCCCATGTTGATCCTAAATGACCATTTCTTACAACCAGCAATCCATATCCTTTTTTCAGTGGGAGCTAATTGACCTAGAATATCCAACACGTATATAATCATCCAGAATATCTTGAAGAACGTCCTCATTCTTAACACTGAATTGTGAAAGTATAATATCCATTTTTTTTCTCCTAGTGCCTATTTCCTCGTTGAGAACATCCACCAACACGTTAGAATATTTGTAATCAGGTTTTCTCCATAAAATTCAAGTACAAATTCTTATATTATCTAAACAACCATTTATTGCCTAAATTTTTTTTTTCTTCTCCCGATTTTGCAGTAAGTTTGTCCTGGTCCACAGTATCCAAAATTTTCCCAAAAGATTGCACTTGTAGGTAAATTATAATTAGCAAATTCCATATATCAGGAGATTTTATAAGATTCCCAATATCAAAGGAAGAAACTAATTCCAAACATTGAGATTATCCATATTTGAACACTATAATTCAAATCACAGTGAGTTCTTCCTCGCTTGCAACACAGTCACGTATTATCCACCAGATACTCCAATGAACTTTCAGGATTGCAAGTTTCATCGTAGGTGACAATTTCCAACTATTCGATTACTCCTCATATATTCCAATATGCTGAAAAACACCCAAACTCCAAATGTTTAGTTATTTTAATATTTATCCTTTTCGTCTATTGTAAATGTTGTCATTTTCTGTATTTAGTACTTCCAAAACCTTAATTTTCAACATAATTGTAGCAGATGATCCTTCAGGTTAATAATATCCAAAAAATT
Source organism: Laupala kohalensis (assembly GCA_002313205.1). Lineage (NCBI taxonomy): Eukaryota > Metazoa > Arthropoda > Insecta > Orthoptera > Trigonidiidae > Laupala > Laupala kohalensis. Next base: position 182,028 of record NNCF01127928.1, on the reverse strand, counting down.
CAATATTTGAATACTATGTTTGTAATTTAATACGGTTAATTCCTTCTGTGGTTCGCATTGTCCATCATAATTATTATCCACGAGAATTTTTAAACAACTGCTTGATACTATATTTTATAACATAAAAAATTTCAATTTCTCTAGTAGATTATTTTGTATGAAAATTTAGAGTACTTTATTGCAGTCTATTCACGTAATTATTTCCAGGAATTTTCCGATTCACACCTTCTAAATCGATCAGTTTTGTTCTTCTTTGTGTGATTGTCACCATTCATAACTGCGAATGCTTTACTTAAAAACACTTTGATCAAATCCTCTCCAGATTATTTTTCCCTCGTTCTTTATTTATGTTCCACTTTGTTATGTTCTTCTTTCCTATTCTTTCCTATCCTTTCCGCTTTAAATGTTCTCAATTATCTTCTTAATCGTCTGTCGTTATTAGAATCCCTTTGCCATTTGATGGAACGGAGGAAGTCACTAATCAAGGTCTTGAATTCGTTTATATATATTTTTGGTTCTTTCCCTTTTACTTCTTTTGTCCCACTTTTAAATAAGTTTCACTCTCCTCTTGGTTCTGGTTTCCTTAGTCTTGATCGTTAGAACTCTCTGCAAAATTCTTCTCCAATATTCAGTACGTTTCTTCACTTTCCTTTTATGTCCTTTTTTGGTCCCTTTATTCTGTCCACACTTTTGTGTTTTGTGTTTCGTTATAGAGCGTCAACAACTTAGTTTGAAGAAGTTGGACACCTCTGATCTTTCATTTTGGGATTGTATCCTTCACAAAGCGGACAAGAGTTCACTTCGTGTAAATCAGCGTCTAGAACAGAAATACATTCTCTTTTTAATGTTTTTATTCGTACTCTAATTTGGAAATTAACTATTTGTGAGGCACAAGAAATCAACCATCATTAAATTGTCAAACATTATAACTCAAACTATTTATATCCAATTCCAAATTACTAGAAAATTATCTCCTACTCGTGTATATTTTGCAAGTAAATATTATAAAATATTATTATTTCTCATTCAAAACATGTCAGTTTATTACGAATTATTTACGGCCTAATGTATGGATAATTTTAATTACTCACTTGCGATTCTAGCTTGAAGAGAGTATTTAAAGTCGTCCACGAATTCTGGTTCTTCTTCAGAGGTGAAACAGAAGACTCGAGCCAAGCGGATCCCTAGTCCACGAATTCGCTGTGAAAGAGACATGGCGCTGCTCACGTCCAACTCTGCAACCCCTCACAGCTCACCCCGTCTCTCAGCAACGCTACTACAATGAACTCAGTTCGATTTGGATTCGTAACAATATGTTGCGACCATACCATCGATGACGAAGTGCCATACTTATATCGTTTGAAAATGATACAAGTTTTTTTCAATTTACAATGAAATATATTTTGAAACGTTAGGCCACATATTGATTCACAAGTCGCACTTCATTCATTAAACGTGTACTAAGAAGTTAAAAGTACTTGGAAGGACAAATTCAGCGTGTTAATTTTTTTTATTCGAAAAATATTTATATATGTGTGTATATAGTCTGCAGGAATATTAAATGCTGTTTTATCCCACCTCACTGCCGTTTTGTTCGCAATGCAGGCAAACCTTCATGATTATGACTAGCTCGCTCCAGCAGTTATCTTGAAGACATAGGAAATAAACTAAGTAAAACATATCGTGAACAATTCAATGTATTCCAAATGCAATTCAACATACATATATTTACAGACATTGCGTGTTACACCATGTGCAGATGGAGCACAGACACGGGCACTATCTGAATTACAGTAAATTGACGAAACACAATACGGACAGTCGCAGAAGAGAGACATATGGAAGAACCCTGGATTGGCCAAGTAATAGACATGGTGTATCGATAGTTAAATCGTATTCTTAATTATTTTACCAATAGTAACATTTAATCCGAAACGCGGTATAATACATTAAGTATGTAACGCCATAGAGTATTTCACCAAATAGAGCAAAGAAACCTATTTACATATTTCTGGGTTGTAGAGCAATATTAGAAATAAGAAAAAAATATTTGATAATACAACTTTTAGGGATAACCAAGAGATCTGTATAAACCAGGTCCGGATATTAGAGGTTCCACTTCATATTACTTCTTTCATTCTTTGTAAGTTCAGATAAAATAGGTTTCAACCACCATTTTAACCACAAATCAACTACTTTACGCTTCGGAAGTGAGCAAGCAATCCCATAAAATCCGATCTGGGACTCTAAAGCAATAGCTGATCTATCACATTTGTAACCAAAGGCAAAATCATGATATATGTCCTCCTAAAATAAGATGATTTTCATCACACCTCAACATCCAGACTGACTCCCAGGCCTACTCAGCCTGCTGTAAAATGAGTACCAGGGTCTATCCTGGGGTCAAACCGGTCGGAGCGAGATACTGACCACATCTCCTCCTCCTAGTACCGAGGTCAAATAATTGCGGAGCTCTACTCTCCGCGAACCCCACAGACCTTCGGGACCTGTTGTGGGATAGTTTGACTTGACAGATCTTGTAGCACATGATTCTTTTGGTAATACAATATCAAGTTCACATACAAAGAAACTTGTCACCAAACTTCTCTATTATAATGAAGTTCGGAACGTTCCCGACCACAACACGGTATATTTCTTTTATCGTAAATAACCACTCGAGCGTCCTCAAAAGACTAAATAATAACATTTTATTTCGATGGTTGAAGAGAGTGATGTATTTTTTTTTAAGAAAAACATATTTTGACGCCATCTTTCAGCGTCCCCCTCTCTAGTAAAAATAGCCATTGGTGTGGTCATCTGATATCGCCAAACGGCCATTGAAGACCATATGAAATGAATGACCATCAATGACCCCGCCATTGGTGGCTACTTAAAATGAATGGTCATTTGGCTTTAACAGATGGCACCTCAATGACCGCTTTTACTAGAGCTGCCCCCCGTTAGATACGGTCCTGCCTGGTGTATGTTAATCTTTAATTAATTGTTGAGTTTAATTAATTGTACAAGTGGGAAATATCGCCCGGATCACCATTAGCCCCAGTAACTTCCGATGAACATTGACCAAGGACCTGCTGCATTACAAAACACTGGAGTGTTCATCGCGTCAGGTCATTGTTCCGGTGATGCAGAAGTGGGTCTGGGGATCTTCCCCGCTGCAGTTAAGTCGTTCCCTTTTCCACGGGAGCTCCGATGGAGTGTTAGCTAACGGCCAATTAGAGATTGCGAGGGAGGAATGAGAAGGTCAGTGGCGTCTCGCGGCGGCGAGCGGAGGGATACACGAAGCACCGGAGCTGGAATCAGCGCTAATTGTGACACGACGCAGCGCGGAATTCGCGTGTTTAGAAGGGTTTCATTGGTAATTACAAGGTTCACTGGAGTGAGACAAGATCTACTAACCACTATTCCGTATGATACTTAATTTAACGGGCTTAATCAGGTGCATACACAGAAACTTATTCAGAGTCGTAATGAAATATTTAACCATCGAGTGGTCACACACTTTCGAAACATCGAGGGATGTGTGTTGTTTGAAGACCATTAACGCGCTTTGTAGGACTTCACAACGTCTAATGTAAACGTATTTGTTTTCGAAAATCTAGCTTTATAAAAAATCTCAGATGAGCACATTTTACTGTTCATTGTTTATTTCATTTTAATAATAAGTTATCAAATTGTAGATTTTGTAAAGATAAAGTACTATCGTCCCAATTTATAATAAATATTTGGGGAGGGGCATCCTTTCTGGATGAACTTAAGAGATATTGTCTCTATAAGGACTTATTTTGTATTTCGTTACGTCATGTAGATGTAGGACATAAATTGACCGTAAATCCACGCTGTATTACACATTGCTTTGCTGAATAGTTGACAGGAATGAGCAAAGAAAATTACACTGAACCATTCCAGGTCCCATGGTTCATCCAGTAGATAGATTTCATTATACCAAACTTCCATGACCAGCCTATGTGCACATCAATGGTTACTCAAAATTTACAAAGAATTTATCCCTCAAATTTATATAGTACTGAATATAATACTTTAATGATCTGTTAAAAATAATATTTTAGTTTTATTTAAAGAATTAAATTTGTGTCAATATATGCATTCAAGGGTAACAATATTAAGATTGCCAAATTATTGTTTTCATATGTAGACAGTAGTCGACTCGGACGATAATTGATAGAACCATTTATATTCCATTTTGCTTCAGGAGACCTTCGCTTTCTTACTCTCACGGTAACAATTGAAAGTTACCTGTCATTGTAAATCAAGATTTAGCTATTTCGTAACATCAAAAAGAATTCTAAATCGAATCTATTCGGAAACGAGAGCATTGTAGATAGCTCTTTCATCTTTGTTTCGTAAATTTCATCAAAATCGATAAAACCGTTGAGAAACACAGTTACTATTAACGCTTGCTTAACAGTAAAGAATTATAGCGTATTCTGAAAATTAGCTGCCATTATCAAAGTAATTCCTGGAAAAAAGTTGCTATGAAGAAACTTGCTTTACAACGTGCTAAACTTTATGATGTGTGATGTGGAAGACGAGATCCGGGAAACTGGGATCGTATTGAAAAAGCCCATTCGAGACAAGGACACACAAACAGCGAGTTACAGCTTCAGGAAATGCAGTAATTGACTCGAAATAGCACGTGTTCAATTATGCAAAGCCATTCAAATTTACGATTGTGGAGGTCAACTGAACTCGATATACGCGAATACAAAGAGAAGTAACCCGTTATGTATTTCATTATAAAATGTTAAATTAACATATGTATCTTATGTAAAGATTGTTCTTTGTGTTTTTGTCTTTGACACAAATCTAGTTTTATTCCGAACCTGATGCAATGTTACACACTTTTTTTAAAACGGAGGAAGATCACATAAGATTTCAAAAAACCAAGCCCATCTCCTTTTTCCCCTAACCTTTCACCTTAAAGTAGAATTTTGGTTCTTCTTGCTGAAATTTATCACACGTTACATTATATATGAATTGATGCAAGCATCCATTCAATTCAAATGCACGGGTATCATTGTCAATATTTAAAACTTTTCCCGGGTTTATAAATGAAATCTGAATTATTGTCTACATCTGACTTTGTAAAAAAAACATCCTTTCCCTCTTTTCCAACCGTTAAAGGAGAATTTAACAACCAAGGTTGCAAAAGCCAAGAAACAAATTGTTAAAGAAAGTTTTGTTCCATGTATTTTTTTCTTTCAAAAGTGTAATTCTCTTTCAATAAGACGGCTAAATTTAGACTTGTTTCAATTAGTTTTTGACGGAAGGTTAAGCCTCAACAAAATATTTATAGATATCGTAATTTCGAAGGGGGAAAATGGGTGTAAATCAACATAAAGAATTCTTGGGGGGATGTGACCCAGGTTCACCGGATCAGGCCAGGTGGAGGTTGTGTACGGACTTGGGAGTCGAGGCGGGTGGTGCAGTGGATAGCACACCTGCGGTGAGAGTAGAAGGTCCCGAGTTCGAGACGTATTTTTAACTTGACTGTTGGCGTTGCGAACACTCCTGCACGAGTAGGTACTCGGAAATCGTGACATTAGGATTCTACTTCTATTAACGTCCATTATATAATCAGAATAAATAAATAATTGAGGACTTACGAACTTATGATGGACGAATACCATTTAGTTTGTGCTATTAAGGACACAACGTTTCAACTTCGTGTTTAAGACGTCGTCTCACCTCACTCAAAAAAACGTCGCATGCGAAGCTGTAGCAGGTCGCTAGTGCAAATATGCAGAACTCACCATCGACAAAAGGAAACCTAAACGATTTTGGAACAAAGGAGTCTACTAAATTTCAACATTATTCACCAGAGATATTACATACCGTATTATCAATAAAGTCAATCCGTTATTCTTTCAAGAGTAATAAAAAAGTCATTCATCTCACAATTCAACACGGGTTGATAGACGGAATTGTCGAAAATTGTAAGATATTGTGCCATGAAAAAAAAATATGACGCAGTTAAATGTGTTAATTATACAGAATACGAAGTTTCTCGAACATACTTTATGTACAATACTAGACAAAGAAGTTTCATAGTGTTTTAACAATAATAATTTTCAAGAAAAATCTCCAGCTCATTCAGAAATTTAGGAACATGTAGAATTAGGATAATGCGACGTAAAGATATGGAAAATGTAAAAACAATAATGAAGTATAGTCGAATCATGGTTGAAAATATAAGAATTTTTATATCAAATATAAAAAACTGAAATAAAAGTAATAAATATAGAAAGAGTCGGCGTAACCAGGAACGACACATTGATCGACCGATCAGGAATCAGTGACCAAGATATATAAAAAAAACTGTCACTCATGTTGCAGACGTGTCCTAATCATGTTAAGGATGCTTTAATTAACTGGAGTTAAACAGAACGTACGTATGAAATCGATCTTCCTCGATTGTGGTTCTGAGAGAATCCATTTCTATGAAATTCAACATTTATTTTACATCGCTATGTGACGACTCATGTTTGTTGTCTAATGAGGACACATTTCCACACGCTTAATACAACAAAATGTGAATCTCACTTCTACGATGTCCAGTCACCACGTTATAAGAAACAAAGTTATTAAAAAGATAATCGTTGATCATATTTTCAGCCACCATATTGCACAAATAAGGATATCTTGCGTTTAAGCCAAGTAAAACATTTTTTTTTGTTATGCCACCGTTTCGATGTACTTTATACCTTCTACAGGACTAATAATTCTAACAATTTCACTGCAGTTCTTCACATCTACACACATCCTTCCAACCAGCAAGCAATACTTAATCTGACTAGTCAGATCATATGGGATAATATGAACAGAGTAATCATGTTTTAGAGTAGTTAACTCTGAAGAAGATATAAAATGTATTGAGACGATGGCATAACAACAAATAATATTTTACTTGGCCTAAACGCCAGATATTCTTATTTGTAAATACATAATGTAGCTTTAACAAGGTGGTAATGAGGCAAGACTATCTTGTACTTTGGTGAATTGCCTCCTCTGTAACAGGACGTCGTAGGAGTGAGTTTCGAATTTCGTTCATTCTTCTGCCTCCGATGAGATAAACGAGTCGTCACAATGTAATCCAAGATAAGTTTTTAATTGCATCGCAATTCGAAGAAACAAACAACTCTTGTGAGAAGTCCGTGAAGTCCGCGTCCCGATCAGCTCCGAAGTGTTGGAAGGCATGGTTCAAAGCACATTATGATAAACCGACTACTCGAGTGACTGTTGTTCTATATTTGACGAAGAGTTTAGGCAGACGACCAACGTGAAAGCATAATAAACTCACGGAAGATATACTACTTCTCAACACGTCCTTTTTGCTCTTGTGCTGTTTAGTATAGAAATAGACATACAAGAATGTTTCGGATACGTTATTAATAAAAATGAAAACATATGTATGAATCTTTTGGATTTTATAGAACAGATTATTTGCAATAACAAAAGTGCTTGATCATAAATATCAAATTTTTATTTTATGATTTTTTATTTTCTAATAGAGTATGAAAGAAAAAATGATTAAAATGTGTTGGTAACTAAGAATGATACTACGTCTTATGTTCAATGAATGTAATATTTGAATACTATTCAATGATTAATTTTGATTCTGAAACCGTCATTAATTTGAACCAGATTTCCAAAATAAATAAATAATAACAACAACCAGGAACCTCCATTCCAAAGAAGGAATGTAATTGTTCATGTTTCCTGTTCTGAAGACGGAATGTATCGCAAGCGCTCGGTCACTTTCTCCCGCATTCCGTTACCCCGAAACGAGCGCGTAGCGTTTTGCGAGCGCGTGTGTGAGGAGGGACGAAGAAAGATTGAGAAAGGGGAATGGAAGGGGAAGGCGTGGGAGACTGAGACATGTCTATTGTGCAATGCGTATCGTCTCACACACGGGGGCACCGACAAGGAAGAAGCTTTTACTCTCCCAACATACGCATGATTTAATGGGCGCACTTGTACCCCCCTCTCCCCAAACGGACTCAACGTGGTTCAGGATATGTTGACTGGATGGTCAGGGTTTCACAACCGTCCTGTACACTATAGCCATAGACAAAGAAAGATTCCGAGTCTGCAAAGGATTTGTACGGTGCAATGGAGTGGGGGCTACAGAAGTATTTCGACCAAAGCTTTGCAGGTGGTTCTAGGGATAATGCCAGTAGATCTGCCGGTGCAAAAAGTGGCACTAGGCTACAAGGTGCGGCGAGGAGAGAGAAAAGTAAGAATGGATACGACAGAAATATCCCGGACAGACAAGAAACGGAGAAAGGGAAAAACCAATAAAATAAGGACTTGCTGGCACACACGATGGGGAAAGGCAACAGAGGGAAGGGGATTGTATTATCAAAGACGTGAAAAATACGCAGAACGAAACGAAAGATGGTTTAATCCACGTGCAGCACTCGTACAGATACTAACGGGGCATGGGGACATCAATGTCTACCTAGCAAAATTGCACCTGAGGGAGAGGACGGAATGTTGCAGTGGGAAAAGAAGAGGAGGATGTTGACAATATATCACACGATTACGAGCTGAATGGGGAAGGACGTGCGAGGTGGATAAAACGGATGCAAATGGAAGGGAAGATTGGATGGAATACATCGCAGACGAAAGAATTGATAATATAGTGCTGGAAGATAATGTATGAAGGATAATATGAGAGAGGAAAGTGATGAAGGTGAGTNAGGATGTTGACAATATATCACACGATTACGAGCTGAATGGGGAAGGACGTGCGAGGTGGATAAAACGGATGCAAATGGAAGGGAAGATAAAAGCAGGAGATTGGATGGAATACATCGCAGACGAAAGAATTGATAATATAGTGCTGGAAGATAATGTATGAAGGATAATATGAGAGAGGAAAGTGATAAAGGTGAGANGGATAATATGAGAGAGGAAAGTGATGAAGGTGAGTTAAGATACTTAGGATACAGAGATAACAATATCTAAAGACACTAAGTGGATTCAGTGGCAGATTAATGGTTGAGGGGAAAATTTCCTGCTATAGCCAAATAGCAAAGGAACGTTTTGTATTGTGAGTTAGATAAATAAGAAATGAATCCTAGGTCTACTCAGCCGGTTGTAAAATGAGTACAGGGTCTATCCTGGGGTCAAATCGACCGGAGCGTGATGCTGGACATACTCCTCCTCCTAAAGCTAATGGGTGAGTGTGGAGCTCTAGCCTCCGTGAACCCCATGGGCACCTTTCGGACCTTTGGTGAGACAGTTTGACTTTGGTTTGTCTCCCCACACAAACCCCACATCCTGCAATTTGAAATATAACGTTGGGTTCTTAAATTTGATCAATCACAGATTAATTATGAACTTACGAACCTTGTTAATATATTTTTATCTGAGGTGCGCGACTTCAATTATTAATTACCTTGTAGGTGGCGTTCAAATGCAACTTTGGAAAAATTATTTTTTGAATTCATTTATGTCGACATCATAATGTGTCTGTTAATAGAATTTCTTCTTCTGCGTCGCAATTGATAGACAATTGTTGTTATTATTATTAATATTATCATTATTGTTATATTATTGGGCAATTGTTGGTTCTTACAATATTGTCTCATTTTTCAATTGTGTATTTTCTTTTCTCATACAAATACAATGAAGGAATTGCATAAATAATGCATTTTATGCTAGGAAGCAATTTGATTTAGCAATTGATTATCTAAAATCGTGCGATTTAATTTAGCGAAAAAATTAATGAAACTAACATTCTGTACGATAATACGAGAATTTACTTTTATTCGTATTTAGCGAGACTTTTTTATTTACCTCGATACGGCAGAAACTATTTTCCCCCATCTGCTAGTTGTAAGGAAGTCACACGGTTTCTTATTTTGCATTAACAATATAATCAGGGCATAAGAACAGTTAGGAAAGTATATTATAATGCACAATGAACCATCACTTAACTCGTGTACACTTCCCTAGAAATATTATTTATAAAACCTGAATTGTCAGACGCGTTAGAGCAACAATTGTTAGGAATCAAGTAGTGAAGTAACTTCCTTTTCATATAAAGAGTTCACTGGTTTATTTATCGATGTATTCTTTAAACGCTGTTATCCCGGAAAGGAAAAGGTGAAAAATGAAAAAAAAAATTAGAAATCGCTGACACATCTTTCAATGCTCTAAAATAGGCTACTTCATTTGTGGAATTTACTGCGTTCGGTTACGAAGAAAAGAAACTATAATTTTCAGGGTCATTTTATATCGATTCAGTATTAATTTACGAAATTGGAACACGTGTGTGCAAACCGTGGCTCGGATTTTTCTCCGGTTTTCCTTCGGGTAGAGGGGGATTTTTTATACAGGCTCTCTGGACTCTTACCTAGGGACAGCCTCGACTGAAATTATAAATCTCGTATTTAGAGTTATTTTAATAGTTACGATGTTGAATGTTAAATCCACCTCTGCCTTAGAACCCTTGATCGGAATTAATGGGACGGTCCCTTACTTACTTCCGGAGAATAAATAATACGCTTAATTAATAAATTCCTTTATTATCCTCCACGTAGTTTATTGACACTTAATATATAATTACGTGATTCGATGGTAAATGAAGACGAAAGTGAAAACTGTCCTCCGCCTGAAAAATAACAGTCCCATAACAACGTCAAATTTTGACCACCAAATGATAAATGGTCCTTTCCGGACAGCTTCGCTAACCGTGGAAATGGTGAGCTTAGTGAAGATATGCGTACATGATCGATGGATTTCTCTGGGTGATGAAGCTGTGTCTGGAGTTCATGTTTTTTCGTGATGAAATGTTGAGCAATGCCTACAGAGGGCGTAGTGTCAAGCAGCGCTCTCACTCAGCAGTCGCAAACAGGAACTCAGTGCAGGTGTGTTGGCATGCAAAGATGTTCCTGCGTGTGGAAGAAAGAAGTGCTCTGCAGAATATAAACCATGGTTAATTCATTCTCCTGTTTACCTCCATTTTTATATCTATGAAAGTAAAATTTGTATCATACGACCTTATTTGGACGATTCACAATATTTAATGTGATTACTTTTATTAAAATGTATTATTGCACCAACATTCCTTTGTTCCCTCAGCTGTAAGTAGATAACTGTTTGTTTCCATGACGTCAAACTAACTTTCATTTAACAAACATGAATTTTTCGATAATTCTTTTAAATGATCTATTGAGATTTTTTGTTGACACTACCTCTCGAACTTCATCAGATGCAGCAAATAGAAACAACAAATATTAAGATAGCAACAAAACAATTGAACATGATACAAATTCATCCATTCTTTTTTTTTTATTTATATAAAATCCATTTCCATGTACAATTTTCATATTTTAAAAATCTTTCACACACATTCATTGACCTAATGGAAAACAAATCACAATAAATTCTGCGAATTGTCCAAATTAGGTCGTGTGTCGTGCATCTTACTATTCTAGTTATAAAAAAGGACGCAAATAGTAAAAATAGTACCACTGGGTCAATGAAGGTGGACAGAAGTTTTTTAAACTACATGAGAATTGAGTAAGAAAATAAATGTTATAAAATTTAAATAATGGATGAATTTTCATCATGTTCAATTCTTCTGTTGCTATGGAAATATTTGTTACTATGAGTTACACCTGATGAAGGCCCCAATCTAATTCTCTAGAGTCAAATGATAGAACCAAGAAAAAATCACTATATTGTAAATTACGAATGATATGAATAATGGTTGTCATTCAAATTGAGTCTTCCAATTATTGTCCTTCAGTCATTGGAAGCTAACTATTGGCTTGCTTATTGGCGTAGTGAAAACGTGGCATGAACCGATTGTTTTGAGCTGAGAGCGTTGTTTGAGGCATTCCGTTCTGAAGAGAACCTTGACCCTCTTAAAGACCCTTACCTCGCTTCTACGAGTGCTTCTCGCGGTCACGCTCCATTCTATCAATCAATCATCTTGACGGTCTCCCAATACTTTTGACACCCAATGGACGTCCTAATATCTGCTTACGGCCGTCGTCTCGCCCTTTCCAATTCCGTACCCCGCCTCAGTTGCGTCACATGTCCTCAAATTCACCGCGCATTATGTTGTTGCAACTCTGTGTCTCTTGAAGGTAATATGACCACCCTGACGTCCTGAACTTCATGAAACAAAAATCTAGCATTTATCAACTCCTTAAATAAATAGTCATTATTACAAAGTCAAACTTCCCCAGAACAGGCTCCGAAGGTGCCCAAGGGGTTCGCGGAGGGTAGAGCTCCGCAATTACTTGACCTCGGCACTTGAAGGACGTGGTCAGCATCCCGCTCCGACCGGTTTGACCCAGGAAAGACCCTAGTACTCGTTTTACAGCAGGATGAGTAGGCCTGGGAGTCAGTTTGACATTGAGGTGTATGACCACCGCATCGGGGATCATTGCCGGTCATCAAGCCAGCAACTCAGCGCTCTACCCACTGAGCCACGCTGACTTCAAGTCATTATTACGGTAAAAAAATTAATTCATGAGTTACGCTGCATTAAAAACTATGAATTGTTAACTATACCGTTTAAATTGGACTAAAATTTGAAAAAATTGTCTCTAATTTCCGACAGTTTTCGTTGAATAGCTTTCTCAACTGCCAGGAAATGCAACACAAATTTCGTACCGCTGCATTTTTAATTAAATTTGTGGCATGTGTGACAGTTTTCATTAATCCATTCCATTAGAAATCAGGAGGGAATTTATTTAAAAACCGTCCCACCAGCAGAAGCGGCGATTAGGAATCAAAAAGGGGGGGGGGCAGAAAAATATTGACAATTTTCATTAACATGACATTTTCTGCATGTTTCCACTAAGTATGAATTAAATAATAAAATAAATCAAAGAAAAGACAATTAGTGATTACCACATCAAGGATGGTGGTTTTTTTTAATAATTCCCAGTTTTAGACGGTTAAAATGAAAATTTTATCTTGTCCAAAAAAAATGGGTGGGGCATCTTTCCCCCGGCCCCTCCCCTAATCGCTGCCACTGCCCACCAGAGGCTTTATCCATAAGAGTTCGAACAACTTCTGGATGCTTTTATGCAAATATTGGCCCTGCAAGTTCCAAAGACTGAATTTATATCAGTAATGGACCTCCTCAAATTTTATTATTCATATGACTAACGTAAAACTAAAGCAGAAATTTGACATTCGAGTCAAATCTGAACTTCTTAGATTATGTCGTGAAAAAACGTTTTTTGATCAACTACTTTTTTTCCTCGTAATATTGGTAAATTTTTCAAAAATGTCCAGAAAACAGATATCTAATCTTATTTTGGATAAATATTTTTCCAACTTGCATCTGCTAAGGGCTCCTCTGCAAAAATTCAGAAAAAACATTAAACGAAATTTTCTCTATCACTCGTTCTTATGAATGAATATCGTAGAATTTGTGTTCAATATACAGCGCTCCACGTGTACTGTATATATGAGAACTATGTGTTTATAAATAAACAAGTAAATTTTTTATCAAAAAAACACTTTCTATTTTTGTATATGTGCCACCAAATGGATAGTGATGAAAATGTCTGATCCTTGTTTTCTAAATTAAAAGGTATTCACAAAAAATTGAGGGAATGATATTTCTTTACACTTCAAAAAATTACATTTTAATTTTAATCTGAATTTGTATGGTTTAAGAGAATGGAAGTTTTGGAGATTCTTAAATCAGAAAAGGACACATAAATTCAAATGTAACATCAAAAGCAACAGTTTTGAATTCGCCAGTCACAGAGATACCGAAGAGTTCCATCTCTGGTTTATGTTGACCAATTGTTCGAGGGAATTGAAAGATAAGTAGGTTTTGATGGAAACTTTGATTTGGTATTTTGAACTATTTACTGCTGTCTGTTTAATCCGGGATCGGTAGAGGTTCCTAGGGATATTGGTCCCTATTTCACGTATTTTTACTTCTGTGGATTGGCAATGTTTAGGGAGAACCAACTGCTAATAAAATTCCAAGAAAAAAGTTAAGCTCCTAGCCATGACGAGAAATTGCTTTTAGCGTAGCAGAACATTAGCGGCGATAGGGAATCAAAAGTGGGGGGGGGGAATATTGACAATTTTCATTACCATAACATTTTCTGCATGTTTCCACTAAGTATGATTTAAATAATGAAATAAATCAAAGTAAAGAGCAGAATAGAGAATTTACAGCGATTTCGAGTGAATGAATCAGGCAACCTTCTTCACATGATCCTTTCCCACGAAAAATAACACACTTGACAGTTAGTATTTTGTAATCACGGCGACTGTGAAACGCCTGCAAGTGAAACCCGTAATTCCACGAGTAGAAATTTACAACCGCCTTCAGTACCATTCACGCGGACATCCCGAGTGATTCAGAGCTCATTATGGGCAATTCATGAGCCATTGCATTGATATCATCGTAAAGAATAGTGCGAAATTACATAGGGATTAGATTACTCGAATCAAGGTCCGGAGAACGATTTTAGAGACCGTCTGCGAAGTTCAGATATGAGATCCCATTTCGAAATCAGATCGACATACCGACGATTCGTTACAATAATACAAATTGTATTAATCCGTACCAATATTTAAGCGTAACGCGAGAGCGTGTCAGTCTGTTCGCTACCTGATCGCGACTAAACCACTGAACCGATCGTGATGAAATATGGCAAGGAGATAGTTTAGATGTCAAGGATGAACATAGGTAAACTTTAATTTTTTTAATGTGTGATAAGAAATGTTATTTGACGAATGTCGATAAAATCAGGAAAAACAGCGTTCTATTCGCCTACGCTGCCTAAACGGTTAGAGATAGGTGACAACTATAAAAGACAATATTGTTTACCTCAAAGAGTCCACGACAGCATTTGTTTATCTACGAAAATTAACCAAAATTATCGATGATATGTGATTAAAAGTAGAAGAGCTAAAACACATCAATTTAAGAGAGTAATTTCTGAAGGAAAAACTCAATCATTAAATTTAATAAACTATTTATGCTGTGTATTTTACAAAGATAAGAAAGTCTTTAAATTGTAGAATTTCGACGAATAGTTTACATTTTATATGAATTTTAATGAAATGGTGCAGCCGCGTCGTGTCAAGTTTTGTATTAAATTTGTATTATAATATATATGAAAAATTAGGATGTTTTTTTTAACCATTAGGTAGAAGTATTTTGATCTTACAATATAGTTAGATTTTATTTTTTTCTGGAATAAAAGAAAATTAGTCTAAGAAAAATTCCGAGCAGCGTCGGGTAATCAGTTAGTAATAAATAATTCTAACTTATGAATTTGGGACCACGGAAACGAATATTAGTTTCTTGTTCATAATGAAATTAACGAATGATTATTTTTTAAATTTATTTATTCAGGAACGAAATTCAATTTAAAATCAAATGTACATAAAATAAACATCCTCTAAATTACCACCAAATCAAAAAAAAATTAATAATAATATCGTAAAGAATTGTAAAAATATAATACTATGAAATAATAACACTTCTTCATCGTTACATTTCATTGGTATTAAACAGTACAATCTCGAAGATTAAATAGAAAGAATAATTACAGAATATTTCTGTTCTAAAGACTGCTTATATTATTATTATTATCAGTTTTTTATGATTTCACTATTAGTGTTTACGGAGTATTAGGGCTGGGTGTAAATGGTTGTGGAAAGCGAACGGTTGGTGTAGCGGTTGTCACCTCTGCGATCTAAGCGGGAGATCTCGCATTCGATTCCAGGTTCGTCGCCATCTCCATACAGCTATCGTTACCTCGTATCTTCTCCACATGTAGATACACGGAAGAAATATATGCATGTTTCTACTTAATGTTACAAAAATTTGGTTATTGAACCTAATTTTTGGAAGTATATTTAATACGCTAAATTGATTTTACCTTTTCGTCCATTTATTTTTTATCACTGGAATAAAAAATCTAAATTCTGTTCTAACATTTAATGTTGCGTCCAATATACTCCTGGTATTCGCTGAATTTCGGGCGATTGAGACAGTCGTTTCCTCAACGCCGGGAGTTAAATATTGCGACTTCAGAAATTCCTATCTCCTTCACGCGACGTGTGATTACCTTGAAACAGGTATATCTACAGCAGGCAACAGTATTTTTAAAGATGTGAAGATACCGCCGGCGCTAAATAGGTAACGCAATTAAGAGGCAACGCAACGTGTTTTGCAATCTTGTCGCAAATGAGATACTACCAGTTGCGGATCCATGGGGGGTGGGGGGTTAAGGGGTCTATAGCCCTTCCCCTCCCATCGGGCCTGCACTCTTGACACATAAAATTGAAGTTGATAAATGGCATACTTAGTCAAAGCGTTATCGGATTAATAATTGTTATTTTTATTAACAATATAATTGTTATTGTTGTTAACAATACCAAATCAATAAAATTAATAATACCAGATTAGCAAAATTAATAAATAATTGTTATTGTTATTAACAACACCAGACTTAATTATTTATTTGATGCATTTTATTTAAAGGTAATATTTATAAAATTTGTGTTGTAAAACCATAATTTTTAAACAAAAAACTTCTCTTTTATTACGGTGTGGATCCGCCACTGAATGCTAGTTATACTAATTATGAAAGTCTTTAGGTTTTCACACATGATGACAAAAATATAATTTGAATCAGTCATCAGTTAAATAATTATATTACGAATATATAAATTGATGATGAATTATTCATTCTTGTAATACTTCTCATTGAGCACATGACATGTCCAACTAAAGATTAGGTTTATAGTAAATCGAATTATATATTCTCTTCTTCAATTCTTATCAATTTAAATCCCATAAATATCCAAACATTCTTTTAACGTTTAAATCTGAAAATTTCACATTTCAAAAATATACCTTTTTCGGTTTCGGTTTCAATAAACTTCTTCAGATTCTGACTTCTGATTAATACTCAGATTCATAAGTTTTCGCATTAAAAGTGTAAAATTTGTTTAGTTGTATGAAATAACATATTCTTATTAAGGATTAAGATTTTAAATTTAATCAATATATAGACTATTTAATATTTGGATGAAATACTCGTACAATGTCCCTTATGAGACAATAATTCATTAGCGAAAATAAATTACTTTCCGAATATTTTAAATTCAATAGAAATATGAAGATCAAAAACTCTATATTATTATTATTCACCGGATATTATAAACAAATGTTTAACTTTTTTATTCACGCATTTCATCCTTTCCGCCATTGCCAAATACGTCGTGGGGATATAAGCAAATAACAGGCCATGAGGTTTGCGAACGGAGTCCAGCGAGTTCTTAGTTTATATTACAAGCTTGATAAACATCTTTCCTTCTTTAATATTAGATCATCGTTACTACTTACTATTATCTAGAACACTAACTTGCAAAGTAATTTCAATACAAAAACCATAATTAGATTTTGGAATGATTTGACTGAGATTTCCCGGAACACCTTACGAACAAAAACCGCCTTAAAATTAGCAAAACTATTTATAAAACGGTGAATATTAAATTAAAAACGTTACTTTTCGACACAGAACCTGGCCTGATCCTGAATCAAAAAAACACACACATAACAACATTTCATATACATATAATAAAGTGATTAAATTATTGGACAAGAGCTTATTTCGCCCGTGGATTTTATACAATATTCTAAATTCATATGTTAATTTCCATTTTTCTTTACTTCCGCGATATTTAATTTTCACGTTCGCTTATTTCGTTCGTTAATTAAATACGACGAAGGAAATCCACAAAACGACACAGTAATGTTCGCTGTTACGAATTATTTTATAACCCTGTCAGAAGAAAAATACACTTAAAACAGATAGTTTAATAAACAAGCGCATAATTAAAGCATCCGAATTCTTTGGTTTTCACTTCACTTTTAGGTTATGCACAAAAAAACAATGACTACGCTTCTGCGATTCGGTATCACTGAGATTATACATTCAGAGCACTACCCGCCTCACGTAAAGCTATGAAACTCTGGCGGACGAATTATTAAGCCTCGTAGTCAACAGTCCTACGAGTGAAGTTTCACATCTACTTATTAGCAGCCAATTTGAATCGTTTTTCTGCTTTTGTAACCCATCAATATGAACCACACTTTTTTTAATGCAAGAACCCATACGAAGAGTCCTTTAAAATGTCAAATAATTTCATCGATTACTTGTTACAATTTCATGCAACAGACATTCCATAGAATTCATTTTTATTACTAGAGATGTAGTAAAACTGATCGGAATAAACCAGAAATTCGGATACGCGGGGGATGGTTAATAAGCTCTGTGGACATCCTGGTGTAGAGGAGAGTTCCGGCGACCTCACCTCGCTACTTTCTAGGGAGTATCGATAAAAACTTTGAAGTGTTAGAAAAGCGAAGTCTCCTAGTCGATCGCGTGTGCTTCGGCGCTGTGATTATATAGCACTTGTCGGCGAGCGTCTAAAAAGCGTCTTGTTTACACACAATCCACCTCTAGCGGCCGATGGAGGGGGAAGGTGCCCTAGAGCGATCTCTACGCTATTACTCCTCTTCCTCTTCGCTTTTCTTGTTTGCATTCTTTTATCGGATTGCCCCAATGGCGTCACTCTCCCTTCCGGAGTCGCGGCTCATGTTCACATCGGAAGCCTCCGGGTAAAAATTGTTGATAAGCTTTTTCAAATTTACAATCAAGTTTACAAATAACTTAATGTATTTATACTTTACATTTGCAACCTTTTTACATTCAAACGGATATCATTGTTTGAACAATTTCAAGTTAACATTTTACAGTGGAGGGAAGGGGTAAGATGAAACAAAATTGAACACAAGTTTGAAAATATTAAAATTTTTGAAAATAAATAACACCAGTGTTGCTTTTATTTTAAATGACATTAACTGTACTATACTGAAAATATTTATAACTACTAAAACTTAATATATGGAAGGATTAGTTTCATTGTAGTACCTTGGGTCCCTTTGGAAATGATAAATCCTTTTTGATGAAATTTTTGTCTCTCAGTTAAATCTCAGGTTTCGTTGGAACATTGATTATGCCAATGCTGGTGGCTAAGGTGGTAGCGTCCTTGCTTTTCACCAAGTCATCCCGGGTTCATTTCCCGGTTGGACCAGAAAAATTTGTAGCTTTCCACATGAATGTCCCAGCTCATATGGCTGTGACTACTGAAAAGCGAATCCTCCTTTTCTTTATCCACCTCCTACTACACCGAGAGTCACTATCACTATTACTAACTACTCCTTCTAACCCCTCCACGTGGGCCAAGTTGTTGGTAAACCCAGTTAACCGACCCACCTACTAGCAATGGCCTACCACCCAACTCCTAACTCCTATCTCTCCATGTACAGTAAATAAGCTTGAATAGAACGCTAAATTTCCCATTTACAAATACTACAATGGAAGTTATGCCAAATTTATAAATGATGCATCTTACTTTTTAATCGTTGCTTGAAATGACATCAATGGGCATCTCTAAAATTTTTAATAAAAAATCAAGAAAATAACCTTTTTGATATTAAAAAGAACTGGGATAGGGAGCCCCAGACAATTGCACAGACCGTTACACCTCTGGATCGCCCATGTATGGTATTGGTTTATGCAATTAACAACTGTTGGACTGAATTGAATTAATATTTTATTCGACCATATGGTTCTAACCATGAACCCAGTTATTCCGCAAACCCACCATAATTTACGCATAAAAACACTATTTCATATACAACATTTAATTAAACAGTCCTGATGGCCTGCAACTGACCGGAATAATAAGTTAAAAATATTATGTTGAGGCTAAAATTCTGACTGAAACGTTAAGTACTGAAATATTGGAATTCGTCTACGAAAGGTCACTTTTATTTCTTAATAAGATGGTAATGATAGGTATAAATAGCTCTACTATTGACCGAAAAATTGTCGATATTCCTCGGAGTTTAATAAAATGCTTTAGAGATGATATCGCATTGCAACCGACGACGTTTCATTCTTCCATAATATTGTTTTTGTTAATTTGTAATGCCAACGGGATAGGTATAAGGACGATGAATGTAATAAATGAAGTGTGATTGGATGAATTAAATTAAATACAAGGGAGCAATACGCCCAATGGAAGTCCAGTTTCATATTTCATATAGTAGTATTTGTAAATAGGAAATGTAGCGTGCTATTGAAGCTTATCTACATGGAGCGATAGGAGATGGGGGGTAGAATGGTAGTAGTATGGGTGGGCCGCTTAGCTGGGTTTACCAACAACTTGGCAACAACGTGGAGGGGTTAGTAGAAGTAGTTAGTAATAGGTAGTTATTGATACTAGTAGGACGTGGTATAGAGGAAGGAAGGTTCACTTTTCCGTAGCGACAGCTATGTGAAAAGCTACAATTTTTTCTGGCCCCACCGGGAATCGAACCCGGAATGACTTGGTGAAGAGCAAGAATGCTGCCACCTGAGCCACCAGGAGGGGCTTGGAAGTTCAGTTTAGAGACACCCCTCCCCGTCTGAGAATAGGTGGCGATGGAGTTCCACGACGAGGCCATAGAGATACCTCCAATTGGTGCCCCTTGACAGTGTACCTCGAGAGACACGCCGGCTAACACCTCTAACAAACAAGCGATTCTCACGACTTCACCAAGGGTTAATTTTATAGTAATACTACATCATTGGATTCAAGGTAGGACCAGCACTCAGGGTTGGTCAAATCTGAGAAGTATAATTGTTTCCTTTATATTTAGAGTAATTGTTTTATGACACAATAGTATGAATTATAAAGATCAAGAAACATTATTTAATTTGTATCTGTTGGTAAATAATATAGTACAAACAATATTCGGGAAGTCGTTGGACTCGTTCGGAATGAATAAGAGCATTTAGTACAAACATGGCGACCGAGCACCACGTTTCCTGACTTACGCATCTCTCCTTTGAAAAAGTAAAAAAGCTCTCTCAAATGTCCGGTGACTTATAGATAAAAGTTACTAGAAATCAAAGTAATTTTCCATCACTTTCGTGCTTTAAAAGTTGGCCTTTTCTTGAAAATAAATGTTCCCTTCATAAAACACTGTCGATTATAATTGTAATTATTTCATTTAAATCGCCGATGACGTACGTTTTTCGAGTTGAAATCACATGTTACTCTGTTTATTTATACCGATTTAAGATATTTTAGTGATTTAATTCTACTTACGCTAGAACTACCTCATGAGAATTGCAGCCCATCGAGACAGGTAACTCGTGTACAGACACTCGCTTAACTCCGGACACCTGGAAAATATCCTCAATAGATATGTTACATCCACTAACCGTAAGAGGTAGTTCTTCTATGTTTGGCGAACACTAAACAAAACATACTTATTTTTCTTCAGTCCTCTTTATAGTCTGCATTTCGTATTTGTTTGTTCACAATTTATCAGATTTCACAAGCGATTTTTTGGGAGCAAAGAAATTGTGGGTTCACGCATCACCATTTTCTGAGCAACCAGCGAAAAACATTCCACACTTCCACGAACCACCTTCTTACGCAAAGATAATTTCCTGTATTTGTTTCATCATTTTTGCTGCCACATTAGCCCACCGCTTTTACCGGAAGTTTAAAAGAACTGTGTACTAACAAAACTGATTCTATGGCAAAAGCAACTCAAATTCGTTCTGCAAACTAATTCACCGTGACCAACCGCCATTAGTCCCTAGTTTATTTGTCCCCGTCTGAAAAAATTGAATTCAGTCACGTGTAAAATTGTCTCTTAGTTGTCGTGCTGATTAGTGAAGCAGAGTCAAACTCAAGGGATATCGCCTTT
Source organism: Laupala kohalensis (assembly GCA_002313205.1). NCBI lineage: Eukaryota > Metazoa > Arthropoda > Insecta > Orthoptera > Trigonidiidae > Laupala > Laupala kohalensis. Next base: position 160,202 of record NNCF01127928.1, on the reverse strand, counting down.
TTATGAACTACGGAGCGCTTTCCATTATTCGAGGTTAAAAAATTGGTCCCTTTAAATAATAATAATAATAAATTTATTGTCAAAAACAGTACAAACTGCGTATGACCACATGGAGGAAAAGAAAACTAATTTACTCTCCGGAAGCAAGCAAGGGACCATCCCATCAATTCCGATCAAGAGCCCTAAGGCAGAGGCGGATTCAAAAATTTCAGCAAAAGTTCCTAGATAAGATAAAAAGTTAGCTGCGAGTTATAATACATATATAATGTTTGTAATTTAACGCAAATATGTTTGTAAATTTACATGTACAAATTATTATCGAACTATAGATTATTCTGAGTATAGTGCTTAAAAATCATAAGAGTTGAAAAAACACTAAATTTACGATTTATTGTTACAATAAACACGCTCCTAGACATGGCCTAGAGAACCTGTATAAGAAATCTGCCTCTACCCGAAGGAAAAACGGAGAAAACCCCGGGCCAGGATGGGGCTACAGAATTAATGTACACAACCGTGCCAAAGTTGAGTACACATAAAACTAAATTAATATGAAACATACGGCAACACAATCATGCAAGAAAATAGTTTTTGAAATTGTTATAAGTTGTTTAAAAAGTNGTGATAAAGTACAAGACGGATTTAACTTTTATTAAAATCAATAAATTCTTTAACAGTGTAGAAGCACTGGTGCAGGAGGTAGTTTTTAACCGCGGATTTGAAGATATTCAATTTCATAATTTCTTTATTTTCTTGGGCAGTGAATTATATAGAACGATTCCCGAATGATGCGGTCCTTTTTGGCAAAGAGTGGTTGACACCCAGGGCCGATGAATATTATTACTATTGCGAGTATTGTGTTCGTGAACGAGACTGTTTCGTATAAAGCAAGGGTGGTGCTTCAGTAATTCGGTCTTAACA
>NNCF01127928.1:146559-158465 GCA_002313205.1 Laupala kohalensis | reverse complement strand
AGAATTTCGTGATCGATGACATCGAATGCTTTGGATAAGTCAAGAAAAACACCTTGAGGATTTTCTCCACGGTCTAGAGATGTGGTAACATCGTTTAAAGAAGGAAAATATGGCGCTTGTAGTGGAAAAGGATTTCCTAAAACCGTGTTGATCGAAAGAGAGAATGTTATTTTTTAATAAAAAATCTAGAAGACGCTTATAGAACAATTTTTCTAGGATTTTTGAGAAAGTGGGTAGTAGAGATATTGGTCGGTAATTTCCAATATTAAGTTTNTAAAGGTTTCACTTTAGCTCTCTTAAATATTTTAGGAAACACCCCTTCCGATAAAGAACTATTAAAAATATTTATGAGTAGATTTAATATAGCATTGGACGAAAATTTAACAATAAACTCAGGTATATCATTTGCGCCTGTTGAAAATTTGTTTTTTAAGGAGCTGATGATTCTCGTGACTTCACTGGCGTTAGTTTCGGAAGTGAACATAGAATTGGGTACGTGGGTGGATATAATTGGAGGACATTGATTTGGATATATTGAGTTCGTTATTTTACCAACTTCTGAGAAGTGAGAATTAAACAAATTTGCGATGTCCTGAGGATTTGTTACGATTTTGCCATCGTTCAGTAAAGAAACATTTTCTTCGCGATTTTCAGAAGTTGACGTGTAATTTTTAACAATATTCCACATGGCTTTCATCCGGTTGTTCGATTTTAGTATATGCCTGTCGTTTTCCATTACTTTAGCTGCATACACTACTTTTCGAAGAATAGTCTTATATTTACGAAAATAATTATGGAATTCGGTTGGTTGGTTATGGCGTTTTGAAAGATAATATAAACGGCGTTTGTTTTTTGAAGAAATTCTTATCCCTTGGGTGATCCATCTATTGTATTTCTTTGTGTTAATTAACTTGCGTTTTATGGGAAAGCTAGAGTTGTAATGTTTTAGGAATATTGAGATAAATACATTGAATTTGTCGTCGGTGTTTTGGCAATTGTAAACATCTTTCCATGTTTCTTCACGCAAATAATTTATAAATATGGATTTATTTATGTCATTAAACTCTCTTGTAAATTTGTAAAGGATTTTAAGCGGTTTTAGTTTATTATTAATAGTCAATACTTGAGCAAGGTGATCACTGTATCCGGCGATAAACACTTCAGAGAGATACGAGATTCCATTGTTGACTATAATTTGATCTAGCAATGTTTGAGATGAGCCGGAGAGGCGAGTGGGGTCGTTTATCGTAGTAATAAGGTTGAAGGAGTCGATAAGATTCTTGAATCGATTAACTGGTGAATGTGCAGAGTCGGATGTACTCAAGAAATCGATATTGAAATCACCACATATAACGATAGATTTAGTAGATTTATGTGCGATATGTTCTAAAACATTTTCGAAGTTCCGAAAAAATATGTCAAGATCTGATTGAGGAGGTCTATAAATACACAAAACAACAATACCGGTGTCGGTCAGTTCAACTGCAGAAATTTCGAACACACTATCTACGCAGAAGTTCTCGTAGCCTGTCAGTGGAGAAGATAAAATATCATTACGAACGTAGATACACGTACCTCCGTGGGGATTTTTGCCTTTAAAATTTTGCCGACAGTAAGAACTTGCTAAATAATAATTAGAAATAGCAGTATCGTTGATGTTGTTAGTTGAAAGCCAATGCTCTGTGAGGCATAGCAAATCGAATCGATTTTCGTGTACCAGAATTTCAATGTCTGTCAATTTGTTTGAAAGGGATTGGACATTATGATGAAATATAATTATTTTATTTTCGCAAAGAGTTTGTGACTCACGAGAAATGGAATCGACGTTAGATTGTGGAGAGGAATTTGAAATTGGTACAGCTTCTAGTTCCGGATGAAGCTCGCACACAGCACCTGAACGCGATTGTCACCTTCGAGTACCACATCGTACTCCTGAGCGCAAGTTGTAACGGTGTATGGGGGCGACAGGAGGAATAGATGTTGACGTGGGAGATGAGGAAGCAGTAGGTGAAAGAACGGGGACAGGAGAAGAAATGGGTGTGGAGATAGGAAGAGGAAATGGTGATGAGGTAGGAGCAGAGGGAGGTGGAGGAGATGAGGTAGAAGTAGAGGGAGGTGGAGGAGGAGATGAGGTACGTGCAGGAGGAGGTAATGGAGGAGGTGGATGATGTGAGGTCAGATGTGAAGCTAGGAGAGAACCGAAGTGCTGTTTCCCAGACGGTTTCAGGTGTAAACCGTGCTGGGTAAAGTCCTTGGCAGTCAGGTGTGGTTGCAAATCAAAAAATGTGATTTTTGTGTCTGCCAGGTGATGTTTTAGGGAGATGTTTGCCAGGTTAATTTCGTGGTTTATTTGTGGAACGTTGAAGCGTGGAGGCAGGCTAGAGAGCACTATGTTCGTGTGCAAGGAGGCCATTTTTAGTTTTTGTAGATGTTCAGACGCGTTGAACCCTCTATACTGACTCAGTAAATCTTTATCACATGAGATTGACTTTCTAAATAGGAATCGAGGAATATTTTAAAAAATATTCATTCACGTCTCTCCAAATTTTATCATCCTAAGACGAGAACATAACTGTGAAATATATCAAATATAGTTTTATGAAATTTTTTGAACTTAAAAGTGTGGCTTAGTTTGTTTAAGAACACTCTTTCCATTTTAACGCTTTATTCAGCAAAACAATAAAATGTGAAAGTCAATTAATTTTTGATGTATTAAAAATCTAAGAATGTATTATATTATTACCCGTGACTGAAAGCAAGATCGACGAACAAAATTTTTCGGGGGTAGGTTTTAACCTAAACTTCTCACATTCTTATAATAACCTGTAGTATCTACCAATCTAGGATTAAAACGACAATCGTACGGTTCAACCTCAAAATGTCCACCATTACCCCCCCCCTCTTTGAATGTTCTCTAAGAGTTGATCAACGAATACAAAAAAAGAAAAAAATTCTCCATTATCTTCTGGACAGACAAAGGACAAAGCCGAAATGTCTCCTCCTCTAATCTGTGTCTTAAATGTGTTCTTAGTTTCATTATCTACAAAGCTGACGAAGTCACAGGCTCTTTAATAAGAGACACTTCTCGACATAACAGAATGTTGATTTAAGGCTTATTAGAAAAGACTTGTCCAAAACAATTCGAAGAAGAATTTTCGTCAAATCCAGGGCACAATCTTCAAGTTAAAAAAAAAAATTAATAGTACGAATCATACAAAATATTGTGGTAACTCTCATATAAACTTGATTGTAACAGTTTCAATTTTTTATCTTTTTGTTCATCTTTTTCTTATTCAGAATAATTCATAATACATAAATAAAGTTCTTATTTTAATTTTCTATAAACCTATAAGTTTACGAGAATACGAGTTTGCGGCGTTTCGCTCTCAAGATGTCCGTACATATATTCTTTAATTGACCGCGTAGCGGAGGAACGAGAGAAAGCGTATTTCCATAACAGATAACAAAACTGCTCATAAAAGCACTTCGCCCAATTGTTTCTTTCCTCTAGCAGACTAGAATGCGCGAACAGCTTTTCTTTTGAACGAGTACAGGAGGAGTTTTCGAAAGGGAGTGCGTGACCTCGTACCCCACATCAGATGTCTCCGTTCTCCTCCGTCCCCCCCTCCTCCTCCCCACCCACACAAACTGCCGCCCCCGCCCTCTCGCGAGGAAGCGACACAAAAACCTGCGGCACCGCTGCTCACCGCGTGCTTCGAGGCAGCGCTGTCCTCATGCGGCGGCCCGCGAAACTTCTTTCGACATTTTACCTCAAATTATTCCTCAAACGTTGGGGGGGGGGCGGCACAACTTTCAGCTACAAATCTATGATGACAGAATTAATATTTCACTAGGCATGTTCGGTGAAAGAAAATAGAAAACTGAGTTCAGAATCATCCCGTCATACGTTACAATACGACAACATTGTATGGTAATACTACAGATAATAATTTTTTAAAATAATGGAATATATACTGTTCAATTTTTCTAGCGCCGCTTGAAGGCTTCGATTGGTATCGGCTGACTAAAGGAGGTTCCACACATTCGTTATTCGGCGAACCCCGAGCAACCGAACTGCAGATGCCAATCAACAGCGACTTGCTCGGGGTGTTTCCCGAATATTCGCCTATTAGCGAGCACACTGATACAGACATAAGCAATACGTCGAGCACGTGCTCGCTCTGGGAACGACTAATATTCGTGTTGGTGATTAGAGGTTATGGAGAATGAATCTGAAGTAATCACACATTATGCTGCGTATGTAGTTGTGTCTTGTGAAATGTTGTTAAGTAAATGAGTCTTATCTAATCTTAATGAATAATGAAGTTAAATAATTAATAAGCTAGTTTTTATTCCATATGGATATAGCTACAGTAATTGGTTTTCTCGAATTTTAAGAGCCTTACAATCATTATAGTTTTTATTTACTCAATATTGTTTCTTTACTCTAAAAGATTCAAAGTGATGTATTTGTTAACAAATGTGTTCGGTTGAAAAAACATATGCATTTAATAACTGTATCAGAGATTTAGCTTCAACACGTTCATACCAGTAATGCGATTCCTTTGAAATTCACATAAACTAGTTCACAAAACAAAAAAGGGCAAATATTACACATAATTTACCACTCAGCAATAAATAGGGCAGTAAACCGTACAGAAACCGAGATCCAACAACCCTATTGTTATTGAGCAAGTTTATTAATTTGCTCAAAGGATATTTTAAAAATTATTTCTGCTTATAAATGAACTTGTGAATGAAGTAAATTAAGGTCTGCAGAGACAAATCGAGATAATTATGATTATCGATAAAAACTACGATCCAAATAATTATTTTATTTTATTACTTTTATGAACAACAGATTAATTTTCAAAACATTAAGTACATTCCTCAATATATTTAACTGATGAACATTACGAAAATTCAGAAACGTGAGTCAGTAGATACTTTAAGATTTAAGTGAGGTGAGGATGTTCCTAAGATAAAAAGAAACGTAACAGTAGGATTTGATAATGGTATGTGATGTTAGACAGAAATCTATTATGTGCTACATTTCATTTCGGATAAATCTAGGTTCGTTGTAAGAATTTATTCTAAAAATGGTGGAGTTTTGATATGTGGTTATTTGCCCCATCTCTCCGCAACATCGAGATCTCTATTATTGTAAACAAAAGTGGAGATATTTTCAATTTAAAAGTTGTCTGACCATTGAATGAGAGTATGATGGTTACTTGTNTTAAAAGTTGTCTGACCATTGAATGAGAGTATGATGGTTACTTGTAGGGACAAAGTACATTAGTTGCTGCTGCAAGGTTTTTTTTCGGACGACGCTCATCTATTAGTTAGCGAGACCGTTTGGACTGACCTTGAGTTGTGTGAGTTTCCATTTTCCCTTGACAGTATGTAAAACCCTTGGCTGAATGGCGATGTTCGCTGGAATCTGAAAGTTGAACAAGACGAGAAGAATCAAATCCTACGTGGCACATGATCGAGAGATTATGTCTTCTTCTTTAGTCTTCTTTATCGTTGATAACAGCGGAAAAGGGCATTGAAAAGCACTGTGTCAGTAGTTGACATACACAAAGTTTAGCACACACTAAGATAGCTTAAAATGTTGGTCCGAATCAAAACTGCGCAACACACGATAAAAACTTGACAATTTTTTTGTCTATTCATCCGACGACTCTCCAGAACAACGTCCTTACACGTGGAGTGTAAGTTACTGAATGAGTTACTGTGCAGTAGTAAAAATGTGTTTGGTAGACAATAGGGTAAAAGCTCCAATTCTCGACATCTTAAGCTCAACCCTTACTAACACATCCAGTGGCGGATCTAGACCGTAATCAATGGGGGCGGGGTGTTAACCGGGAAGCACTTTTGTTTAAAAATTGTTGTTTTATAAATATTATCTTTAAATAAAATGCAACATATAAATAATTAACAATCTGGTATTATTAATAAGAATAATCATTATGTATTAAAGTTATTAATATGGTATTATTAATTTTATCAATCTGGTGTTATTTATTTCATTAATCTGGTATTATTCATTTTGTTAATCCAGTATTATTAATAACAATAAAAATTATATTATTAATAACAAAAACAATTATAGCTAATTAAAATTATTAATCTGGTAACACTTTTAAAGGTATGCCATCTATCAACTTCAAATTAAGAGTTCTTCAATCTGATTAAGAGTTCAGGTCCAATGGGCTATAACTCCCTTAGCCCCACCGCCCCACCACCCCGCCATAGATCTGCCACTGTTTACATCAATTTCTGTTAATTACGTTAATTTCAGCCTGAAGTTTTTGTTTTATTATTCAGTTTCTCCTATTGCCCTGGTACGTTTAAACTAAAAATTATCGGGCTGCTAATTAAAGTAATATATTTCCAAACTAATTTTTTGCGTCAGTAGTCGACAGTACGACAAATGGTATTAGTCAGTGATCGACATGGATGTCTGGAACTGAAATAACCACAAAAATAGATTTAATTTACTCGTGGTAATTAGGTTTTTAAGAAACAAATTAGTTTTTAACAATAGTGGAGACACGTCTTAAATATCTTTTACATCGAGAATCCGCAAAATAATTTATCACAAAAACACTACGAAACAAAATGAAATTTTCTTTTTTTTTTTTAAAGAATTCATCGATCAAATTAAAGAGACCAATAACATCAATACTGTAAGAATCTGATCCTTAAAATGTGTGATCGACTCTTAGTGGTCTCAATATTTCTTATACTCATACAAAACGCGACTTTCATTTCAATGACCAAAGATCAAAAACATATTTTATTAACACAATCTCTTAATTAGCAAAGTTCAGGTCAATGTGGTAGAAAAAAAAAATTTTTTTTTAAACTTCGACTGTTGAAGTGTGTTTTCCTCCGTATTAAACTCGGTAAATTAGAAGTGAATGTGCCTACTGAGTTAAACAACAATTATTCAGAAAGCTTAGTATTTGTCGATACTCGGTTTCACACTTTCGTGGCGTTGAAGGTACGTACAAGAACCACTTTGTGGTTGAAACAGTTATCGATTTTCTGATCGAGGGAAGATACGGATCACTGAATATTCTTTTCCTCTGGAACACTCTACAAGTAGAGTAACTTGGGGCAAAGATCCGATTCTTCGCGGTGAGTGTGTTGTGAGTTACATTTTGTTACATGGTCTTTACGTGTAAATACCTTGAATTATAAGAATAACCTTTATTCCTTTTTTAAATATAATTCACAAAGGAATTACTGGTCCTCGGATCCAGTCGATGAAGGCGAGTTCGGAGAACATGAATTATACAAACAGAGAAACATCTTGTTAACTGGAATTTTACTTCAGTATTCACACTCAGGACAGAGATAATGCGACATTTCTACTGATTTAATTTTAAAATTCATTCTACTACTATTAACGTCCATTATGTAATCTTATTAAATAAATAATTAAAAACTTACGACCTTTGATGCGCGAATAATATTTTTATTTTTTGTGAATAGCTCATTACGTTTCGACGTGGATTTAATTAATTGTTTTCAGGGTATCCCTCTCTTTCAAAGTGTAAATATCCACAGTTCTTGAATAATTAGATTTAGCTTCACAATGATGTACTAAGTTCTACCTTTGCATTATGAGATGATGGGGAATAGTTTTGTTTATTCGACCGCTACGAAATGTCTCCAAAATTGCGAGGGGGCAAACGCTAGAATACAAACCAAGTGTTTGGGGGGAAAAGTACGAAGAATGCCGTTTCCGATTAGAAATCGTAATCTAGAAACCTCGCCGTAGAAGTTCCCGGGACCGTCGCCTGGTCATGAATAATGCACAAAATTCCGTGAATTCCATTAAAATCATTTTTCTTAGGTTGGTACTTTGCGAAGCAAGATTACATATAGCAATTTAAGTTCATACACAAATGTTACAAGTTACATGATACTACAGGTGGTCGTTACAATTCCAAGAACTGTTTGCAAACCCAAGAGAGAAAGTGAGTCTTCCAATGCAGCCGTCACCCAAATGCAAATCGTCCATGTTGCCTATAGTGTACACAATGTAGGACGTAAACAATAAAAAATGTGTGTGCTGAAGACCACAAGGTAGAAGTGAAACACTGCACGCGCCTTCCTTGGACGACGAATTTTTAAAATCAAAAACATATTTTCTGTTGCATATGAAATTCTAAGAAACGGTGAAAAAAGTACCTTTTTTTTTGTACTGTACGTGTATATTCCAAATTCGCAACTTCATCGCTCAACTTTATCACGCCCAAAATTTTAAAATCGTACACAAAATATTCAGTAAGCTACCACTGAATAAGAAAAGCCCTGAGAGCGATAGGTTTGCGAGAACTTGGAACGTTAGCATAGATCAAGGTCCTGGGCCTCATCCTGGCCCTGATTTTTTTCCGGTTTTCCTTCGGGTAGTGGCGGATTTTCCATGGACGGGAATGTCATTAATACTTTTGTTTTATTTATCTCGAATTTTTACTGCACGTAATATCTACAATTAATTTTGAAATACTAAATGGATAACAGTAGTTATATATTAAATAATTTCTTGTATACGTATTAAATTTGTGACTATCCTTGGACCCTTAATGGGAATTGATGGGATAGTCCCTTGCTTGTTTCCGGAGAGTAACTAAGTTTAGTATATCTCACGTTGTCTTACGCAGTTTGCAACTGATTTTTTGACAATCAAGTTTATCATTTATCATTGTTACAGATTGTTAGGATATTCTGTGTTCTAACCTTCTGTAATCTGTGATCACGGTGTAATCACCGTGTTTGGATTAGAGCGTTCAGTTCGCTTCACTAGTATACGTTTCCAGTCCCAAAGAAATTTCAGGTTTATTCTGTCTTTTTTAAAATTAGATGATAATTATACAGATAATGTGTGCAAGAAAAATATAACATTTGACTGAGATACATTTATTCAAAAAGATATTTCATGATGTACACCCAATTTTACATAAAATAATAACTCAGAATCAACGCCCTCTTAAACATAAAAAGTCTGTGGAACCTCCACAACGCGAACAAGGAGAATTAAAATAATTGTGCTATCAAGGTATTTGTGATCACGAGGTTACCGAGGTCAAATGGAAAACATGTGGTATTGAGGGTAGTTATTTACGTCTATTGAAGTTAGTACAGTCAATATTCGTGTTACAAAGGTTAGGCGTAGTATATATTTATTCGTCCTATGAAGGCTCTTCTGAATATAATAATAAATTTATCCTCAAAAAGCAGTTACAAACTACGTATGATAACGTGGAGGTCAATAAACTTATTTACTCTCCGGAAGCACGCAAGGGACCACCTCATTAATTCCGATCAAGGGTCCTAAGGTAGAAAAAACAAATTATTGCGGTTTCCGGACACAAATCGTCATATTACAGAGATACTGATGACATTGTTACGATAGATTCACGCAGATTTCAAAAATGCGCGTTGTCGAGAAAATTCGGGTTACTGAATTTGGCGTTATCAAGGTTATCTAGGAATTTTTGCTGAATTTTTTGAATCCGCCTCTGCCTTAGGGCCCTTGATCGGAATTGATGGGATGGTCCCTTGCTTGCTTCCGGAGAGTAAATTAGTTTTTTTTCCCTCCACGTGGTCATACGCAGTTTGTACTGTTTTTTGACAATAAATTTATTATTATTTATTATTATACTATTTATTATTCGACTCAACGCAGAATCGCCTGCCATACAAAAATTTTCTCTCTATCGCACCCAAAGAAGTTTCACTTCAAAAACACTTACGAAGAGAGAAATGTATTTCGAGGAAATACACTCGTCGCTTTCTTTACTTCTCGAGGCGCGCATGCGCGTGAGAGCCAGCAATTGTCACCGCTCCCGACCTGCCCCATTGTCACGCGATTGGTCAGGTGGCAAAAGGATCCAACCCACCTGTCGCTTGTCAAGTGTCTCGCGTCATGATTTGCTAACAAAGGAAATGTAGGTGAACAGATAGCATGCGTGCCATGCGTCGTATTTCCTCCAATTGTTGCAATAATTTTGACGTAGTTTTATAATGTTTTACGCTATCGTGTATTTGGGTTTGACGACCTTACACCGGGAAGAAACTGTTTCTTCTCTTGATTTCCCTCAAATTCTTCTAGTATAGCCACTACTTTTTTACAGAAGAAATTTTTTATAGAAAATTATTGTCGATTATTCTGAGTATAGTGTTTAAAAATCATAAGAATTGAAATAACACTAAATTCACGACTTATTGTTACAATAAACACGCCCCTAGACAAAGTCTAGAGAACCTGTATATAATAATATAAAATATTATTCTCTACAACAGTGACATAACTCCCAAATAGTGATTTATTAGAACATTGACCTCCAACTAGACAGTCACGAACAAAAGTAAGTCGCTTTCCAAGAAACTCGTCCAGTAATAACCTTTCATCACCATAACACCACTGATATACGACGTATACTACTAATCAAGTTGCCGTACTAACATCGGACAATGAATATTCCTGCGCTCTCTCTCGGCGAACAATTGAAGCATTATTGTATACTAAACGAACATGGGAAAACGGTCTTCCTATGCCCGTTTCTGAGCTATGTCGTTGTTGTTGTTCTTGTTGGTGCTGATAATGTCTGTGGATTAGACCATGTCTCCTAACAGCTGTCGTTTTGTAAGCAGGTGGCTTTGCTCATCCATGTAACTGTTCGTGCGTCTCGTGGACGCACGTGGTGGGCGAACGACAGCTTTCGTCAATGGCAACGACCTCCGACGTAAACGTAGCATCAAATCTGAATTTCTCGTCCCACCCAAGTTATCATCTTAAACCTTTCTGAACACTTTTATGGATGTTCAAATGATAACTACGTTTGTTGGTGTTTTGATGTGGAATTGGTGCAGATCGTCAACACATGGACAAACAATAAAATGATAGACTAGAACGTCGTAAAATTATATTAGCCGGAATCTTCATCCTTTTAACTAGGTAAATACCATCAATATTAGGAAGAATAAATAATCGAAATGAAAACAAACAAAATTAAATGGTTAATTTTTTCAGGCGAAATACAAGAAAAGAATTAATATTTGAAAAGGATTCGAATTCAAGAATTAGTGATTGAAATAGAATTTAGTTAGTGATCTATAAAGAAAATTAGTGATCTCTGGGGGGAAAAATTGAAAAATCTCTACACTCGATAACGTATTTATTTTATTTTTCAATTTGAAAGTGCCATCTTGGAATAAACATTTTAAATGCCAAAAATTAGACCGCATAGCTCCACTTATACCATATAAATGCAATAACAAAGCCTTATATAAATGGCCCACTAGGCTTTAATAATTGCTATTTTATAATACATTGAGAGTAAGTTTTTTAAAATTATTTAGATATTATAGCAAGCTGCTAACTATTTTTGTTCTTACTTTAGGGGGACAAATGCCATAATTTTGCCTTCAGGCGCAGAAATATCAAACCGACCACTCACTTGGGACAGTTGTTCGTTCGGAATTGATGGGATGGTCCCCTGCTTGCTTCCGTAGAGTACATTGGTTGATTGCTCCCCCTCACACACACGCGTGGTCATAAGCTATTTGTAATCAGTGGCGGATCTAGACCGTAATCAAGGGGAGGGGGCTAACAGAGGATAATTTTTGTTTAAAAATTATGGTTTCACAACATAAACTTTTCAAGTATTACCTTTAAATAAAATGCATCAAATACATAATTAACAATATGGTATTATTAATAAGAATAAAAATTATTTATTAAAGTTATTAATCTGGTATTATTAATAACAATAACAATTAAAACTAATGACAATTATTAATCTGGTAACACGTTTACAAAGTATGCCATTTATCAACTTCAATTTTATCTGTTAAGAGTTCAGGTCCAATGGGGAGGGATATATACC
>NNCF01127928.1:109274-146490 GCA_002313205.1 Laupala kohalensis | reverse complement strand
TATATATATATATATATATATATATAATTTAGTGTACGTTGAATGTAGTTTCGTGGCATCTCAATGATGACAATTCCCATTTTGTGTGATTTTCCCTCTGTGTTGTTCGGTGCCGGAGGCTGCCCTGGCGGCAGCGCACCTTTTACTTACGCCCTGGTTTTCTCATTTCGACAAAGTCATGTGCGGGGCAACAAGTTGAAAACAGAGAAACTAAGATCAGGAAGTTGCTACGGATATTTTCACTTAAAGAGACGTCGGTTTATAAGAGATGGGTTTTTAGATGGATAACATTTGGAGAGTGAAATTCATGAAATGAGAGAGAAAATACATTTCATTTGCGGAGAAGCAGCTGAATCTTGTTCATCCGGCCATCGTTTATCAGTCAAAACATAATTTTTCATTTCCATTTTTGCTCAAGAATGTAAGAAGAAAACTTTATAATCGTAATATTGTATAATTTATTTTAATAAAAATTAACCCGTCTTGTACTTTATCACGCCATTGTTGTAGTACTTTGAAAATATCTGACAATTAAAAACAATTCCTGCATTCTTGTATTATGACTTATTAATAATATAAATTTAGTTGTATATATTCTCAACCCTGGCACTGTTGTACCCATTAATTCTGTAGCCCCATCCTGGCCCGGGTTTTCCTCCGGTTTTCCTTCGGGTAGAGGGGACTTTTTTATAAAGACTCGCTAGGCTCTTGCCTAGGTGCGGCATATATTAAAATAATTATTCGCGAATTTAGTGTTATTCAATAGTTACGAATTATCAACAATACTTTCCGAATGATTTATAGTTTGATAATTATACGTACTTGTGAAATGAATTTTTTGTGTTTTATTCAATTCAATATTTGTTGGTATTGTGTTAAAATGTTAAATCCGCCTCTGCCTTAGGGCCCTGGATCGGAATTGATGGGATGGTCCCTTGCTTGCTTCCGGAAAGTAAATTAGTTTATTGTCCTCCACGTGGTCATACGCAGTTTGTCACTGCTTTTTCGACAATAAAGTTTATTATTATTGTTATTATTATTATTATTATTATTATTATTATTATTATTATTATTATTACTACTACTACTACTACTACTACTACTACTACTATATGGTAGTTCATTCATATACTGCTGTGGATTAAATTCGGTAAAGTAAAACATTTGGTTTATTTACAGGCTTTAGTTGTGACTGGGGGAACTTGTACCATGTTCAGAATATAGTTTTTAGTTTGTTTTGACATCTGACAGAAGTTGATTCTTGTAAAAATAGCGTATATGATGACACTGTCTAAAAATATTAAATAGCAATTAGAATCCATCTAGCCCTAATTACATACAACAAAATTCTTTTAAATTTATACAATTATACATATAATTTTCTTTATCTCGAAACATAAACGTAAAAAAAGTGGTTTAAATTATGTCTGACATAGTAAACATGTTACGTCGAATGAAAATGGGAGACGAGACCGGGGTTCGATCCCCGGTCTCGTCTCCCATTTTCATTCGACGTAACATGTTTAATCTGTTACCTAGCGGTGAGGTTCACCGCAATCTAAGAGATTTCTATGTCTGACATAGTGATGGTTTTGAGAATTAAACAAGGTGATGCGGAGACCATATGTAAATAATTTAATGCAGTCATTCAGAGGTCTTATGAAATTGATATAAATACATTAAACTGATGACTTAAAATAATATTCATAGCGCACGGAGTTAAATGGATCTACCAATTTAAATAATAATAGTCTGTCAATTAACTCCTCCGACAATTCAATTAATTCACTTTGATAAGTATTACTCATTGATTGGTTCTTTCAAGATTCACAGCGTTGGGGGTTTTTGTTACAAAATTGAATTATTGTGGTAGTGTTTAAATATTCCTCAGGGGCCATCTGTTTATGTCATAATCAATCTACGAGTGCATAGAAACCTCTATTAGGGAGTAGGCTACTACTTTATTTCATCGAGGTCTATTTGAAATTTCAATTATCGCACGCAAGCACCATCTGTCGGCCATAAGTTAAACTACATACTGTCATTCATTATAAGTTCTGTCATAGCCTTCTTTACTACAAGTCGTGACCTGAGAAAGATAACACTGTTTTATCCGTCGTATGTAGTCCGATGAGACGGAGCGGAGTCTGAAAGCAATATTATAAAAATTTATGGTTAAACTGAACTTAATGCTTTACGATTGTTGTTATTATTATTATTATTATTATTACGATGCAACGGTTATGATAGTTTGAGGTTTATTATCATTTTAGAAACAAGATTTTCCTAAAATCGGTGGCTTCAAAGTCAAAAATTTATGACAATACAACGTTTTGAGAAATTTCTGCAATTATCATAAACACTCTTTAATATATTTTTTCTTTTCTAAAAAAGAAACATTGAAATTATTAATTGGCTATTGCGACTCTTTAGCATTTCACATTTAATAAAATAATAAGTCTCGAATGTAGGACACTCTAAAATGTAATGAGTACGCACATACATTTTTATAATACTTATTATTGAAACGAAGATGAAACAAATCGTAGTTAAAATTTGCAATAATTTTTGGAATAATATCACACATTCTCCACTGAGTAGAGAATTCCAGATCGACAACTATGATCTTGTACTGACTGCGTTCTTCATCCATGTCTTCAGATCGTTGTTTGCTGAGACTCCAGAGAACGAAAGGATAAAATAAAAGGAAAAGTGGGGTTGTGGTACAAAATTAGGTCTTGTGTAATTGATGATATCCATCGTTTTTCTTTAGAAAACTCATAATCAGTAACAAAACAATGTAGCCATATAAACAAATGAATTACCCTTTAAACCATGATTGTACTGCACTACGGAGAGTTATTTGCGATATCACATTGGGTCTCTACTCAAGAAAACAATCTTCATTCTAGGTTGTGGTAATACGAGTGCTTTACTAAAATTTTCGCGTCAAACAATTACGCTAACAAACATTACTTTCTAAATCACTTTTTCCTTGCTTTTTTATTCTTTAATCCAGTACCGATGCGAGAACACAAAATTATTACGATTATGCCATGCAAATACTCCGAACTCCCAAATCTATTGCAGCCTTTTCCTCTGTGATTACGGTTATGAAGCATGTTTACGAGCAATCTTAGGATGAAAGGTTGCCATTCAAGGTTGCGAAATATGAGGGCCACGGCGTGTAGTTGAAGTTCTGTATGAAATATGCCTGTGTTTCTATTAGAATACAAATTTTGAGATAAATAGAAATCGAATGCTGTGTACATGATCTGTACCCAAATATTATAATTTCTTCCAGAAGAAAATTGATTTCAATTACGCGTTCACTGTTTGATCCATTCAATATGTACTTCTAGACGACATCTTCATAAGTTCTTATAAACAAGAATCAACCACACAACCTTTCTGTAGACATTTACTACTTATTAACTTTTTGCACAACAATTCGTCGTAAAATTGAATACATTTACTTCTTTAAACGTAATTAAGATAAGAATCAACTACATTCAGGTGTCAAAACAAATGCGAAATGTTTATTCTCATTGATTACAAGCTGGCGGTAGGAAGAGGGGCGCCGACCGTCGAAGTGTCTAGAGGTGCCAGAATCCTAATTTCTGTGTCTGTTGGGCTTTTCCCACGCATTCGCTGGCGTCCACCCGCAATTAACTCGTTTCTGTGTTGCGTCGGTGGAACCATTTTCCCGCGAGAGGCGGTGAGCGCTGGTCAAGAAGTGCGTGAGTGTGGGAGAAACCAGAGCACGCACTCACGTTCACAAAGCGAAAGTGAGATGAATATGAGAAGGGGGTGGGGGAGATCCGTGAGGAGGAAAGGGTCTGAACCTTCCAGTTCTGGTTGATCCACTCAATATGTCCCTTCACATCAAACAAATCTGAATCTCATTGAAAGTAAGATATAATAAAATCTGTGCAAAAAGACGACTTCGAAGAATAAACATAGCTATAAATAAACAAAGATATCCACTTCTACGCCAGAGCACGGGCATAGGCTCTGTTTCTAGCATTCTAGTATTCTCCAGGGAATTACGAGATACTTATCTAAAGAAAAATTACCTTCATAAAATTTACAATAGAAAAATAAATGAAAAAAGTATCATAAACAAAATAAAAGAAATAATTTATAATTGGAATAACTTAAATAGTACAATAAATAAATGATGGAAATGTCGTGTTCTTACGGTTGTGTTCATTAATTCTAGCTCTATCCTGACCCGGGGTTTTCTCCGTTTTCGGGTAGAGGCGGATTTTTTATACAGATTCTCTAGGTTCTTGTCTAGGGGTGGCGTGTATTGAAATAATAAATCTTGAATTTGGTGTTATTTTAATATTTATGATTTATAAACATTATTTTCCAAATAATATATAGTTCGATAGCAATACGTACTTGCGAAATAATTTTTTTGTGTAAAATACAAATTTGTTGATACTCTATTGATATTGTAACATGGAGCTAACTTTTTATCTTATCTAAGAGTTCTCTGAAATGTTCAATCCGTCTCTGCCTTAAGGGCTCTTGATCAGACTTGATGGGATGATCCCCCTTCCGGAGAGTAATGTTTTTTGTCCTCCACGCGGTCATACGGAGTTTGTACTGCCTTTTTATAATAAGTTTATTAATTTATTATAAATGTGTAATAATATCATTCTATGGTCTGTGAATGATCGGAAAAATTACTGATTATGACGCATTGACTTGAAAAGTTTTCGGGCTTAAAAAGTAAAATTTTCGGGTGTTTCTGCTTTACTATTTTTATATAACCGCGCATATAGTAGAAACTCATTTTATTCCGACAGGCTTTTATTCTTGGAGGGGGATATCACACACACACACATTATACATGTAGGCAGTGTGTGTTGCACACACATGTTAGGGGAAATACAAAAAGGTAAAATTTCTTTTAATTTCGGAGGGGGGCAGATCCCCCATATCCCTTCCCCCAGGCATACACTCCTGTATTATTCACGCATATTGTTTATATTCTTTTATGTATAAATAATTCCCCTGTATTATTTATGCATAAAACTGTATAAAATAATTAAATTATTATGAAATTGGTAAAAGTATCGGAAGTCAGTTATGGAAACGAGAAAAGAGGATTGAGGCAAAAAATAGTTTATTGGGGCCCTGAAAACGTCGGGGCCTTAGTACCTTTTCCCCACCAATATTTTCTTAATGCGGCACCTTTCTGAAAATTACTAGCACTCTGACCGGCCTAGAGATAGGAAGTCTAAATGTTTTTCTTATCTTAATCTTTGAGATATTTGGAAGCGACATCATTGATATAAAAATGCTTATCTCATAGTTTCGGTCGCGAAACACTAATCCCGTATGAAGTGGTAGTTTTGAATTTTGACAACTATCCATTATTTTAAAATATGACTTTTCTGGATTAAATAATAATAAATTTGTTGTCAAAAAANGACAATAAATAATTTACTCTCCGGAAGCAAGCAAGGGACCATCCCATCAATTCCGATCAAGGGCCCTAAGGCAGAGGCGGATTCAAAAATTTCAGCAAAAATTCCTAGATAAGATGAAAAGTTAGCTACGAGTTATAATACTATACTACGAGTAATAATAATGACAATTGACGAAACATTTTTTAAAATTAATTTGATCCTCGTTCAGCGACCCCAAAAACTATGAGATACTCATTTTGATGAAAAAACATTCAAAAATAAGTATGTTACATTCAGACGTCTCAAAAAGAACAATTTACTCTATTAAATCCCATTTAAGTTTCAATCCCTCGGTGGCACTATTAAATCTTCGAGGAACGAGAATCGGCCCCCAGGAATGGATTGGTGTTATTCCAATAGTTCCTAAAGTACCCAATAGATGGAAGCGCTAATCAATGTCAAACAGAATGCGTGAAGACCAGACTCACTCGGAAGTCAACTAATTTCAATTCTTGGCTATTGCGCACTTTTGCATACATCGTATGATTTGAATTCTAGGTGCCCTGTAAGTACTATCAATAAAGAGAGATCTGATTCGACTTAGATTTGGAAGAAAGGGCTGCTGCTCTTAATTCAGAAATTAAAAAGAATTAGACAGCAAAGAAAAAAAAATGTAATTGATTTGCCAAGTCTCAATAATAGTTCTTACCGAGATTATTTGTAACACAAAACATCAATCATTCTCAAGCAAAAATTATACCAAATGGTTCAATAAGCACCATAACAGTAAATATACTATAGTGTGGAGTCCACGAAAAATAAGCTATGACAGGGGGCAGATTAAATTTAATTAAAAGCATTTTTGCTGAACAAATGTCAACATTTAATTTTTTTTAAAGTAGTATTTACCCGAATATAGTCCTCCCTTATTTTAGGAGACAAAATGAAAAAAGAATGAAGCTAAGTAAAATCAACTTTCTAAAAAAGTATTTCTGAAGGGAAATGCTTATTCAAAATTCCATGTGAAATGGTTGGCACTGGTAAGTATAATCAAATGTTCTTTAAAAGCTAACTGGTGTAGTTAAACTTCTCTTGACATCGCCAGATCCACATGGACTTCGGTTCTACTTCGAATTTTCGTACCACTGCTTTATTTCTACATCTCCGAGCATTATTCAGAACTTGCAGCTTGATGTTGGCGTCGAAGCATCTTCGATAGTCCAACTTTCGTTGTGTCGAAGATTCCCGTCTCTCGAAAAAATCGTGTCACGGTCAGCACGGCGACGACAGTCGGTCATTCCCAGACGACGTGGACCAGTTCGGTTTCCACTTAGAATAAGCGTCGAATCCCGCCATCATATTTCGATGTTCTTTGTGTTACGTTACGTATACGGCTCGTGTTCGCTTAGGTCTTTATCAGTCACGAAACTTTGAATTAGCAGTTTCCCCGTCCTAAACTCGTAATATAGTCCCCCCCGCCCAAGATTTTGGGGCGATTTTTTCGGGGAAAAAATGGGGACTATATTCGGGTAAATACGGTAATTTTTTTTCAGCATTTCTTTTGAGCCAGAGAAAATGTTTTTACAATAATATTACATATAATGAATTTTTAAGAATAACAGCTGCATATCAGCCCCATGTCAAAACATTTCCAAATATCAATCACAGCCTTCCCACAGGGAGGTTTCCAGGCACTTTGACAAATACACACATTTGTTTCATGGTATTGCCAAATGTTTCAAGATTCATGGCATCTACGTTGCCAATGTTCTAGATGTTATGTTTTTGTCCATATTTTCTAGGGTTTTAAAGAAGCACTGAAAACACAGTTTTGTTAAATAATTGAAAGTTAAAGAAACATTACTGTTTGGTTCCATTTTTAAAAACCTGACACTGAAAGAGACTCCAAATTATTTGAATATATCAAATTATAAGCCCCACGTCACCATTTGATAAAAATCACTCTGATATTTTTATACCTTTCAGAGATAGTCGTGATGGACTTATGGAATGATTCTCATTCCATAAGCCAAAAGTTTTCACACACAACAAAAGAAAGAATAAGTAAACAAGTTTGCAATACAATTATGTATATTTCAACAGGTTAAGATTAAATAGCACAAAATAAATTGCTTACATTCATTGTCACAGCACATTTTCCAGGACAGGATGTAAGGTACAATGCAACAACACAGCACTACACTTCTGAGAATTTTAAGCTTGAAAACAATATAACAAGCATAACAGTGGTTCAGCTGAAGCTTTACTCTTACACTTTATATAACCAACACTACAAGAAGGTGCTCTCGCAAAAAATGTCGCCATGACATACACAATAAATTCAACAATCCCAAAGACAAAAAATTCAGCATTTTACACAAAGGGGTTATCTCCAGTCGTCGTAACAGAACATAAAATTACTTGTAATAGAAATAGGTATAACACACTTAACATTCCTTATTCAAGATATTACATTAACAATTATGTCACAATTTAACACTGAAGTTTTATTTTTCCATTACATAATACCAAAAGATGGATGTTCATTACAGCAATTTGAGTGTCAGAATATTCAATACAAGTGATAAGTGAATAAATGCAACTGGTACACATCAATCAGAACAAGCAATTAAATGCAAACACTATATACTCCAGAACCTGTATGTTTAAACCGCAGATACAGAAAACTTCTAATGCCCTTTGACTACGACCCCAAACACTCGCATCTGTGTCAAATAATTATAAGAATGCTTTATTGTCACAGAAAACATCTCAAAAAGTAGATAATAAATGTTAACTAAAATATGCCAACATATGTCATAAAATGATAAGCACATTTCAATAACAAACACTAATATTTGTTTCTTAAAAATTAATATGGAAGGAACTGTTCAGAAGCACTCAGAGTCAGTCATTGCTTCCGACTACATTGGAAGTGACCAAGTCAACAAGTATCATTCATTTTGTATGATGTACAGTACATTTAATGTTAAGTGCACATTCTACAAACTACAACAATTATTAAGTGTCACGCAACTTTACATTACAAGAACTTTACAGTAATTAAAAACGATAAGTCATTGCAAAATCAAACCTTAACAAACAATATCTCATTAACAGAACAGTCTTAAAACTTCATAAACTACACTTACAAACCAGAATATAAATCAAAATAATTTAAAATTTAAGCAAAACAAGATACACACAGTATAATTTAAAAGACAATGATAATTCACAATTAATGAATTAAGTTTTTTGAAGACGGCCTTTGTTTGTCATTATATGCATATTAACTTGCAGGAAGACGTACATTAATTTTCAATTTCATGAAAATCAATTAGGATACATGTTAATTAAACAGTTGTATCTTCTACAAAAATAAAGAATTGTTTTCCTGGACTGCTAAAATTGAGTCTTCATAAGTAACACTTACACAACATCCAACTTATGTACAAACCATATATCTATTTGAGTTGACTAATACAATAAAAGGAATATTTAACAAGACAGAAAAGTCATAGATTAATCTTTCACTGCAATATTTACAAAATCGTAGCAACGCATATGTGACCCTGAAATTATGCAAAATAATTAGTCTCGTCATAAATGCAAGAAAATTTGTTTAAGGACAACAGAACGATTTTAGTAGTACTACATTAGACTTTAATAAACAAAGAACTGCCAACAACATCCACAACTTTGGAGCACATAATTTCTCACAACGGCCGCATTTACTACACAAATTCTCATAAACCATTTGGATCCAGCTGTCACTTGGTTCTTGTCTCTTATTGAGGAGTAGAGAAAAAGGGAGGGAAACACGACAGAATCGTGTGACCAACCATGGCCGATTCATATCACTGAGAAACCGCGTAGTATTTTCTGAAATTGGCAGTTCTCTTTTTATAACGGACTCCATAACACATTACAAAAAGCACTATGAATAAGAGGAGTGAAAGTGACGGGTGGAAATATAAAACCTTTTCTTCTACAACTAATGTAAAGATATGCCACAAGAAATGGTTGATAAAAGTGAACAGATTTATCACCAAGTTGGAACAAAACTATTAATAAAATAACCAATAACAAACTCATCAGAAAATCATAACATGAAAGCTGTATGCACACTAAATGATAGTTACACTGATAAAGAAATGCCATTAGGAAAAATAATTTATCTTATTAAGATAATAAATGATCTAAATGACTGTAAAGTTACAGTGAAACCTCTTTATAATGTTCCTACATATAACAATTTCTTTGATCATTAATCCACTTGTCAAAAAGCTTGCCTCAAAATGACAAGTTTCTTCCTTGTAACATTTCATAATCGTTCCGCTTTCCTTCATATGACATAAGTTCCAAACCTCTGATCACATTTTTTTCCCTCTCATTAGGTTCTTGGGGAAATGAATCATTTACATGAACTTTTAATTCTGTAATAAAACAACAATTGTGGGTTCTGTGATTCTCAATTTCTGGTAGCAAGATGTCACATTTGGCATAAACTTTCTCTGGTCATGCAACAAAATTCAAGATCTAACACGACTAGTTCACAGACATTATATGGGGTGATGTTTTAAGTATCCGATGGTGAGATATATTATCAAGAATGTGACAAATAACGACAATACTAGTGAGCTTTAGGTTTTCTTTAACATTTATTTTATCATGCCTGTGAAGTCCACGATTTGACCATAGTTATCTAAGGAATAGACAGGAATCCACAAATCACAAGTACCCAAAAAAATAGAAAGGTCTTGTGACACCGTTCAATTCTAATTAATAACAAATTCCCCGACCCACCAGCAATCTTCCTTCTGTTAATGGGGACACGGGTGATTATTTTCTAATCCATAAATTCTAACCTCCCCAATTGCTAACAAGATGTAATGAATGCAACAAGCCCCAATTTAATATAAAGCAGGAAAACAGTACACACAAACAGTAAACAGAATCATTAACATAATTCATTTTGCCAAATGTGGAAAAATTTGATTTGTCTTGCACCCAAAAAGATCCACAACAGCTGTGAGACCTACAATTTTCTATCTATAAATATACGATATCTACAAAATTTGTCTTCCACTAGTAAGAGTTTTTTTTTTCCAAACAGTGATCAAATTTGCTGGTCCCTTGAAAATCATTACAAAGAGGTATCACTCCATTGGACTCAAAACAATTATATATAATATATTAGTTGTACAAGCAACTTACAAGAAAAGTGAGTCAAAGCAGAACTATACTTCTCATGCTAAAAATGGCAGAAAAATCAACATAAGCATCAACAGGCTGCTTACAACCACAACAAACACCTTTGTGAGATCTCTAGTGTTCAGAGCCACTGTGATAGTCTTCAGTAGAGGGACAATCCCAACGCAGATGAACTTCAGGTGTTAGGTTTACTAATTCGACATGAACAGCTTGACATTTCTCTAGTTTAGGTGGAATAGGGCAAAGTCGATATTTTACTTCATCTCCAGGCAATGGCACATATTCTCCTTCTATACTGTAAAACAATAAGATTCAAAATCATAATATGTAGCAAAATTCTAAATATTCAACACATAATAATTCATAAAAATTTCAGCACATAATAGCAGACACGTTTAACAATCAACAGAAATAGAAATTCATTCCTGTAGAATTCCTCAATAAAAATCACATTTACAGATCCATAATGTTAAACAAAAATAAAATGCAACTGCTAAAGAAAAAATAATATGACATAAAAAATTACCCACAATAAACAGAATGTAAAATACAAAAAAATAGTTTAACTATTACAAGTTATAAAATAACTTACTCTGAAATGTGCACAAAAACATCATCTCCTCCTACACTAGGAGTTATAAATCCATGACCTTTGGCTCGGCTAAAAGATTTGACTTTTCCAGTTTCCAGAGGATTTTCAAAGGCACGAGCAGTCCTAAAAAACATTAGCAACAAAAAAATTAAATAAATTTAGTATTACATTAATTTCTGAGTAATGGGTAGCCTCCAATAGCAATTTATCAAATTATCTGTCCTATATAATCCCTACTTGACCAACAGATATCATAATAAGATAGTCCACTGGGTTAGGATTGTACACAACAAAATTTTACCAAATTGAAATGTAATTACTTATAAAAGTCAAACTTGTTAAATATAAATATTATTGAGTCATTCTGAAATTGAATAAGGTTGAAATTTCATCCAAGTTGCTATTAAAAAACCCATACAAACAAGAACATACGATAACCTTAAAATTCATAGCAGAATTTGCACTTCTTTTACATTATATGAACTACGTATTGTATGTTGTTGACAGTACATGCTAATATTTAAAGAAGTGGAACACAGAAGAAAATGCATAACTCCAAGGCGTGTGTTACGGGACACTCACGTGGAATCGGTGCGAGTGCGTCGTGTGATAAGGGGGCTGGGGATATCCGGACGACCCGGGCTACCTCCTTCGGGGGAGAGTAACCCCGGACTCATTCGAGCTGGTGATCGCCCATGCCCGACCATCTCGGCACTAACGTGACCACCAGACATTTCGGGAACCAATAAACTTCCAATACTAATCTTCCCTGGCCGTCGTGGAACTAACAGGCACACGAGTCAAAGCAGATAGGAACGTTTTCAGTAATAGACACACCACACGCGACGTGACAATCAAAGGGGCGCTGGACAGAAGTTGATAACGTAATCCTCTCACTCCAATAAGTCAGGACATATAACGTCAATAATAAGTGTTATTTTCATTAGCGGGTCACGACTGGTCACGACGACGCTATTTCGCAACTTGCATCCGAAAGCTCAGCAAATCACAGATACGCACAGATATCTAAGAAGTTCCAATGCAGTATACCAACGTTACCACAACAATTCGTCCAAGAACTAATGAATCTTTTCTCATTGACAACAACATTGCAAACTTATGTCGAATAAAAACTGAATGGCAAATTTTATACTTACGTCTCGAAACATTCTACTTATATTTTAGAAATAATATAATAAACTACTCCTATATTTTAGAAATAATATAAAGAACCTTCGAGGTCGGAATAAGTAGCAATACGTCCTCCAAATATAATTTTCTTCCGCATAAGTGGCTACTGGTAGTCATTTGTTTTAAGCTGTAACTTGTAATCAATCTGCGAAGAAATAAATAACGTACAATTATATTTATGAACTAGGAAAACAGTGTAGAGTAGATTTGGTTAAATTTAAGGAGTGATCCATTGTTATTTCTCGACAACAGACTACAGGCTCGGAGGCTGCGAAGAATCTGCCCGTATCTATAGAGTACGGTCAGCTGTAAACTGTAACGTGAGCTATTTGAGCGGCTGAAGTAATTATCGTTGCCTGAACTTTACTTCATGTTACCCTAGAGTGACTTTATTTTATAGAACTTTTATCGTCTGAAAATTGCTATGTCTCTTGAAACTATACCTAAAGAGTTACGTGGTTTGCGGGCATGTTTGGTGTGTTCTCTAATTAAGGTAATTTAATTTGAAATCTGTCTTTCAAAAATTGTTTTTTTCCTTCGTTAATTTTTAAGTAATTAATTTTGTGTTTCAGACCTTTGATCAGTTTGAATTTGATGGTTGTGACAATTGTGATGAGTTCTTAAGAATGAAAAATAATAGGGACAATGTGTATGATTGTACCAGTGCCAATTTTGATGGGTATGTATTTTGTTTTGGACCAAATCCACCATGTGGTCCAACGCCGTAGAAAAATAACAATATTCTTCGTATATCCTTCCGCGAGTGCTGCTACCTCCACCATCGCTTCCATCTTCACACGTACAACATATTTTCTTAAAACTAAATCGCCGGTTCTAACAAACCTAACATCATTGTTCATTATAATTGTTCATGTCATTGTTCATTGTTCATTCATATTATAACTAACATACCCCTAACATACTAACATAGTGCGGAACATTATTTATTTATAACTACCGTAAATATGAAGAGCGAGGAATACGACTTATATTTTCGGAACCGTAATAATATTTGTAGTATTATGACATTAATCATTTTTTCGAACCCTCTTTGGACCACATGGTGTACTTTGGCCTTCGTGGAATATAGTATTATTTGTGTGGTTTCTGTGATTAAATTTTATTTGTTATGTATAGAATGATAGCGGCTATGAGTCCTGAAGATAGCTGGGTGTGTAAATGGCAAAGAATAAGTAAGTGTAAATCTTTATGGTCAAAGTGAATAAGGAAGCTATTATTTATATCGTCTTTAATAACTTCTCACTTTTGTGTCTTGTACAGATCGCTTCTGCAAAGGTGTATATGCAATCTCTGTATCAGGACGTCTTCCCACCAATGTTGTGCGTGAAATGAAGAGTAGAGGAATTACATATCGACCCCGCGACACAAGTCAACGCTAAACTTAAGTTACAGAACAAATATTCTATTTATTAAATGGACGTGATTTACTTGGATATAATTTTGTGAACTTTATCTTTTGTATCACTTTAAGTTTACTAATTTTTTAAACTCATTGTTTAATTTTATGGTAGTACGTTGTAGCATAAATCATGATGTGCATGTGATGAAAAATTAATTTAATGATGAATAAAAATGTATGAATTCAGTTGCAGTGTACTCTTGGATGTTAAATAAACTATTAAATTCTTGATGGTTTAGTTGAAATAATTGCATTAGCGTTTTATTTATTGACAGTAGTTTGGCCACTGGATACAAATTTAACTAATAGTTGAGTGAGTCTCGGTGACAAGACCCTCATTAATTACCTTTGTTACCTGCGAGATTTCAACATAGCAAATTTCAATAAATTAATACATTTCCACTAAAATTGGCAGTAGACTCTGTTTCTTACTATTAAAAGGAGTTATTTTAAAGGAATAATAACAAGCAGTTAATTAGCTACCTGTTCATAGAATTCTGTTGAGTAAGATACAAAGTTCTACAAGATTTACACACATCTAACTTTAGAAACTGAGTATCTTACTAGCGAAATATCAAAATTTTTATTAATATCTTAAAGAAATTTTATTTGTGTCCACAGAAGAGTATAATCCATCACCAGGCCTTAAATATTTTGTTGAGCAAATTGTTTTGCATTAACACAATTTTCTCTTCATTTAAACGCTAAAGAAAAAGAATCTTGCAAATTCAATGTGTATAAAAGTTCTAAAAGAAATAAGAATTACTGTGACAAGTTATTTGGAAGAAATTTCTCATGTCGTGAAAACATTTGGATATGGGATTGATACTAAATACCTTGAAAGGCATTTGTGTTCTCTAAATGGTGTTTCACTGCTGCCAAGTTTGGAAGAAAATGTTAGATTGAAGATGTTCTGAATTATCATGAATTTATGACATTGAAAGTATGTCCGCAGCATCTGTGTCTAAGATTGCAGCTGTGTACCCCTGCTCAATCAAACTGGGCTAAGTTTTGAATGGGGTTCTAGTCATTTGAGGCAGATGTCAGTTTGGTATCATGTTCCCATCAACTCGATACCTCTTTTTCCCAGTTCCTTCACCTAAATCATGGTTTGATGAAATGAATTGTCATCTAGTTGCCTAGTGTAGCTTCACCTATTCTAGTCAGCATGCCATGTCACCTACACATAGTCTGCTTTTACATGTGGAGAAGCTAACTTCAGGCAGTCAAGCAGGCCAAAGATTAGAGGACATACCATCTGTCAGTCACAGTTGGCATATCTATTACTGCTGGTTCTAGGAATCAGCTGATCTAGGCGGTAGCATCCCAATGTAAACTCATGAAGATCCAGCTGACACGAGTTAAACGCCCATGTGCCTACACGGAGAGGAAGAGTTGGCAAGCGCACAATGCTGACATTGATGACTCGACTTCATCACTTTTAGGCTCCTCCCTCTTTTCTTTTGTCGCAAGCACTGTAATGTTGATAGACATATCAAACTTCATCTCGAAAAACAATTATTTCACTGGCTATTTGGCTACTCTTGAATCCATGAGCATTATTCCCCAATATCCTAACCTTACATTTGTATTTCATTCCCCCATTTGTAGGGACTATAAAATATTTTTGGTTCTTAAGTTATTTCTTCTCGCTCATTTTGTAAACCTTTATTTAATTCATTGCCTTAAATGCTCGCAAAAGCTGTATCTCAAAATAATTAAAAGGGATAAATAAATATAATCTTGTAGATAATATGAAAAAAATATGTATAACTTCTCACCGTGTCCTTCAATAGACCAGAAATGTACTACAAAAAATGGTGCCAAGAGGGTACACATCACTGTCATTTCTTGCTCATCCATAAAATTGTCCATATTTATGAAATGAGTCCATATATAGAAAAACTTTTTGTTTTAATTAATGAAAAAGTTGCAGTTGCTCAGAAGACATCAGGGGCAAAGGAGTAACCACTTTCTAAAAAATATGCAAGAATAAGTTCTTTTAACATGATTACAGTCTACACTTATCAATTCTCTTGTTTGTAGTCGTAGGCTTCCGCGGCCGGTGTCAAAAATCTCTTGCTTCCAAGCTGCTGCCACGTCAAGTGTGAAGGTGCCGACATATCGACCTCCATACTGAATTCTGAGGCAAAGGAACACCTTTATTTCAAAAGTTGTACTGAAAACAAGGTTTGGTGACAAAATAAGGCAACATTATCCAATGCAATTGTTTGTCAATCTTTCACCTAGATCTACTGGAGTTGCATTCCGGCCCCAATAGAATCAGTGAAAGAAAATACGGATCCTTAAACAATTTTGCGAACAGTAACATTAGCGAGATTTCATCTCTCATTCATACCCTACTTCAGCATTGACAACTCGATGAGTGGCAAGCTCTATGAACAAAAAGGGCAACTGTCAAATGCTAACAGCTAACTGATACAAGGGACAAAATATTGAAGGGGAAGATACCATTTCCCGAATGCCAGCCAAGAGTACAACAAAACCTTTTTGTTTCTAGTAATGCTTAATAATAGGGAGAGGGTGAGAAGGGGATGAATTGTAAAAATGAAGGAAAAATCCGATTTTAGATTCAAAACCATACCTTTCAGTGCCATTGGGATGAGCAAGAGTATCCTTGGTACTTGTAAGTTAACAATCAGTCCACATTGCAGATAATATACCCCTAGCATCCCTGGGGTAGGGATTTGAATAAACGATGGGTAACCATAATACAAGAACAACCGATATTAGTGTTGAATAAATCATTTTTGGGACTGCTGAAGAGAAGTCCTCATTACCAGATAAGTACACGATCACCCCCTTATAAGGAATAAACACTCTGTTTTGGGGGTGAGAAGGAGTGAAATATAAAAATAAGCAAAAGTGATCAATATTACTGTTGAGATAGTAGTTTTTGGAAATTAGTTACCACTGAAATTAGCAGTAACATTCTCGAAGACATCAAATTTCTCAATCAGCCAGTATAAACTCCAGCACCCCTACGGATGGAGATGCCATGAAAAAGTATCAAACATGACATACCAATAACGAGTCCATAATTTTCGGCATTGCAGAGTTGATAGTGAAATTCTGATATCGTGTAAGCCTGAACTCAGCCCTCATGAAACAAACACACCACTAGCACCCCTTGGGTGGGGGTTGGGGTGTAATGGGTTTATGGATAAAAATAATTGAAAACTAATATTGAAATATAAAAAAATTCAAAATGCCTCTGATAAAGTTTTAGGGTTGACGAGATGTTCAACTACCAATTCTGTTATGTTCAAGATGAGATCACACAGGAGCACTGTATTCTTATCCGAGGTGGGGCGGAAATGGCAAGATGCAAAAAAAACATAAAAAGACCAATATTAGGGTTGAGTCCATGGTGTGTTCTGAGATGAATAATTATATTTCCAATGACATTATGTACCCTTCCAACCACATGAGATGCACAACCCTCCCAGAGATGTGCACCTCATATCAGTGAAAATGAGGAACAGATACACACCAATACTATCAAACCTCCAACATTAATAGATAACATTCTCAGTGGATGCCAATGACGAAATGAAAAAAAATAAAATTGGAGACATAATACAAAATTCACATGTGCAAAGATGCGGGTACTTAGCTAGTACAATATACATATTATAACATAAAAAAGTTGGAAGAGTTTTAAAGGAGTAGATTAGGAAATTAAATTCATACAGGTTTTTCTGACTTCTTGTCCATTTTCAAACCTGCATATCACCTACTGTTTAAAGAAATTTAGAGTTCTATTTTGAATAGTTATGTCTACTTCCTAAACCTTAAAATGATTAAGATATTACAGAAAAAATAAGGTTTTTTATTTGGAGCACAGCTGATATAAAATACACAGTAAATAGATATTTTCATCATTCATACTGCCCACAGCTCAATCTCTTGAGGGTAAGTAGTCACACGCACATCATGTGACATGAGTGGGAATAGGAATTGACAAAATAGTAACTTTAAATTATTGAAGAGAATTGAAGGTGTTATGCTCAGTGTTTCTTAAATCACATTTGTACATATTTGATGCTTTCTTAATTTCATTTACTCTCCCCTTAGTACTTTCTCAAATTTTACTTTAAATACCATAAAATCAAGGTGCTTGACGTCAGCTTTCTGCTAGATTTACAGAATCATGGCATAATCCAGAATATTCATTCTGGTGTCATGAATGGTAGCATTCATTTGGGTAGGCACTTTTACACTGCATTTGATCAAGGGTTTCCAGGTAAGAGTTTTTCGTCTTCTTTGAATTATAAACATTTGAAGTTTCCAATGTGACCATCCAAAGCAGCAATATACATTTCCTCCCAGAAAAGTCACAATTTATATTAGGGGTCAACTCTGGATGGAAACCCAGATCTTTACATTCCCATAAGTAATAAATGTTCTATTAAATCTGGAGATCTCGCAGTGAAATTCAAACCCTTTCTTTACAGACTGTCATGACTTGCCCTTCCTGTTACTGCAATCATATTCAGACTACTTCATTTGATAATTAAGTGGAGAATCATGTAATTGGCCTTTCATGATACAACTTGATAAACATCAACCAGGAGTTGAGAAATAATATCGACTGTCTTCTGAAAAAATACTTTTCCATGAACTCAAAAGTAATATAAGAGGAAAGGAGGATAATATACCTGAAAATATGCCAAATATCACCAACACTAAGATAAAGTTTAATAGGTTTCATCTAAAATAATACAACAATTTCATTTTTCATCTGGTTTACTGAAAACCAGAGTGTAACCACATTTTCCACAGTAATGTCTGTTCTCCATGGCAGCCATAAAGACCCCAGCACCACACTGCTCCGACACACATTCCCTACGCAGCCGATGAATCTTCCCGTTCTCATCCACCTGCAAGAAAAAGACTTCAGTAAGGCAAGAGAACGAAAATGAAACACAATGTACACAAACTAGCTTCACAAAAATATTCAAATAAAATGTCTTATTTCAACTGTATGTCTTAATCAACATACATTCCTTCATTCATAATGTGAAATTCTATAATGCTCCTATAATGTGAAAGAATTTACTGATTTAAATAAAACAGCTTATGAGAGATCTAATTTACCAATAAATATTGTTTTCCATATGATTTCAGATGATGTAAGTGATGTTAATTCCTCTTACACACTTTGTCACGCCATTCTTATAGTATTCTACATACCGATTAAATTCCTTTTTTTATTCATTCATGTCCTTTAGTCCTTCTTATTTAAAATAGTTTATTTCCCATCCTGACCCGGCTTTTTCTCCATTTTTCCTTCGGGTAGAGGCGGATTTCTTATACACACTCTCTAGGCTTTGTCTAGGGGCATGTTTATTGTAACAATACATCGTGAATTTAGTGTTATTTCAATTCTTATGATTTTTAAACACTATAGTCAGAATAATTGATAGTTCTGATATTTTGTACATTTAAAAGTTTTTGCGTTAAATTACAAACATATTGACATTCTATTAGTATTATAACTCGTCGCTAACTTTTCGTCTTATCTAGGAATTTTTGCTGAAATTGTTGAATCCGTCTCTGCCTTAGGGCCCTTGATCGGAATTGATGGGATGGTCCCTGGCTTGCTTCCGGAGAGTAAATTAGTTTATTGTCCTCCATGTGGTCATACGCAGTTGGTACTGTTTTTTGACAATAAATAAAAAATAATAATAACTGTATGCAACCTTGGCATAGTCGTGTACATTATCTCCCTAGCCCCATCCCGACCTGGGTTTCTCTCTGGGTAGTGACGTATTCTCCATAGACAGGAATGTCATTTAATATTTTTGTTACTATTAATCTTGAATTTTGACTGCACTTATACCTATGATTCATTTTGGAATAATAAATTGATAACAGTACGTATTTTGTTAAAAAAATTAGAAGTATTATAT
The DNA here is from genome assembly GCA_002313205.1 of Laupala kohalensis. Lineage (NCBI taxonomy): Eukaryota > Metazoa > Arthropoda > Insecta > Orthoptera > Trigonidiidae > Laupala > Laupala kohalensis. The sequence continues at coordinate 126,714 of NNCF01127928.1, read as the reverse complement.
CCACCACTGCCCTTGGGCCCTTGACAATATCACTACACTATGCAGCTATGAGTAAAAATACAAATAAAAAGATTTTCAATAATTAGAGTAAAGATAAATATAAAATATGAGATAATGTAATAATTTTCTTGAGTTACTCTCTTAAATGCAATCGAATTTAGAGAATCATGCCCAAACTTAAAAATGAGTCATACACGAGAAAACTCGACTTAAAATGAGACCTCCAATGCTGAAAAGAATACCAGTATGGAACAACACGGTTACTAATATAAAAGTAAATTACAAAAAGTTGGTCGACAGATAAAAATGAAAATAAACAAAATCGTACCTTGTAGTACTTGAGGACCGCCAACTTCACCTTCTTCTTCTTGTGCTTGATCTTCTTGGGGGTGGAGTAGTTCTTCTTCTTGCGCTTCTTGGCGCCGCCTCTCAGGCGCAGAACCAAGTGCAAGGTGGATTCCTTCTGGATGTTGTAATCTGAGAGAGTGCGTCCATCTTCAAGCTGCTTGCCAGCAAAGATAAGACGCTGCTGATCAGGAAGGATTCCTGCATGCACATAGCATTACTAGTATCTTTCATAAATATTTACAACTACTATGAATTTGAATAATATATATGTACTCTTATTTGCATATTTTTGTATTTTTATGCTGGCCCAGATAGAATACCTCCTATTCTTTTGATAAAATGTCACTTCATATTGAAAATTTTGTTTGAGAAACCACTAACTGATGGGTATTTTCTAATGGATAGGATATTCGCATATATTACAGTGATTCATAAAACCATATCTAAAAATGAAATCTCTCATTACAATTTACATACCTATTTCTATTTTAAGAGTTATACCCAATTTATGCGAGTTGATTGTAACTGACAAACTTAAATCTAAGATTATTCCTTTCATATCTCAAAAATAAAATAAAAAAGATTTATAACTGGACGTAATATTGAAACTAATTTGATTTCTTACAGTTAATACATTTTGAACTCTCTAAGTATCAAAAACCAAGTTGATAGTATTTAAACATATTTCAGAAAAACTTCTGTTAATCATTCTTTGCTAATTACAAAACTTAAATATTTTGGTATATCTGGATCTCTTTTTGACTTTCTTTGGTTCTTGTGTCATTTATGCAATAGAGTTCAATTTGTCAAATTAAAATTTTCATTTCTAATTAACTTCCTGGCTTATGTGGTGTACTTCAAGGCTCCCAAAGTACTTGGGTCCTTTGCTCTTTGTAATCTTGACTGATGATATTTGTACCATTTCACGTAATGATCAATTTCTTTTATATGCCATTGATCTGAAGCTTTTTAAACGTATTGGTTCTATGAACAATATAGTAGTTTTACAAGATAACCTATCATCTCTTTATCATTGGAGCTTGGCAAACGACTTACACCTACATCCTGATAAATGCAAATTTATAACTTTCTCCAAAAGTAGCAGTACATTTAATCACTCTTACTCTGTTGATAATTTTTACCTGCAACATGTATACTCTATAAGGGATCTTGATGTTATTTATGATATGAAAATGAACACATAAACATGATTATAAATCTTTACAACAGCTTGGTTTGATTAAAAACTTGCAATGTGATGTGGAATAATTTTACATTAAGGTCTTCATATCTCTCTTTGGCCACATTGCACTTATTTGCCTAAACTGTTTGGTCACTTCAATTTGATTAATAGATAGGAGAGGGTTCAGCACAGATTGTTTTAGAATCATATCATCTGGATTAAGTTGTTCTGATCCCCTTCTAGACAATGATTACACCAGTTTCTCAACAATTGAGAATTCCCAAGCTTAGACCTCTCCATACATAAAACAATATTATGTTTCTAGATAAATTAACTCATTGCGTTATCGATTGTACATTATTACTGAATCAATTTATGTTTTGAGTTCCAAACAGACCTCCCAGCATTACAAGTATTTTGTTCTCCATAATTACCAGTCTAATGATACTGTTAGTTACACAGCTAACAATATCACTAGACTATGCAGGTATGTCAATGATGGCAAATTTTTTAAATCTACTTCCTATGAATCCTTTATGTTTGTTTTTACTCCTCACTCGTATGTATTTAATTTTGCATTGACTTTTTTCTTTAATTCTATTAGTGTACCCATTTTGCTTGTCGCTCTCATTTTTGTCAATATTAATTGTACAGTTATGTCTGTATAGTAAATAAATCACAGGGACTGTTAGGGGAAAGAGAGAGGCTGTTGTTGAAAGATGGTGCAAAATGGAGACCTCACATCTGCCAAATAAAGCAAGGACATGTTCTGGACAGTGATCAATTATACTCCAAAAATCATTTCCATACCCTCTTTATCTTGAATCTTTGCCTTCACATTCTCTATAGTATCCGAAGCTTCGACCTCAAGGGTAATGGTCTTCCCGGTGAGGGTCTTCACAAAGATTTGCATTGTACCTGAAAAATGAAGGGATTCATAATGTTTTCAAATACAGAAATACTCGATTCATGTTACTTTGCCCTCTGGAACCAAAATAAATTTCATTTCAGAAGAAGATACATGTGGACGCAATTTATGCTAATGTATCTCATCAAATGCACATGAAAAAGCTTTCTATTGTGTTGTTGTCTCCTACATAACAGAATTGATATTATATGGAGAAATACATTTTTTAAATTCATTTCTCAACTACATTCGTAATTAATAATGTTAATTATTAATTAATCTCTACACATTACATTTTAATTGCATTACTTCTATTTCATTAACTAAAAATGGAGGGAAAAAACTGCTATATTTATACTGAAGCAGTGTATAATACGAAATCTGTTTTAATTTCCTGCATCACAGATCACCTTCTCCATCTTTGTTATAATGATAAGTCTGCAATAAATTATATTTTATAATTAGTCATTATCATTGACAATTTTTTGTATATTGTAGTATAGTTTCTTTATTAGGAATTGTTGAAGTTCTGTTTTGACTAGCGCCAGTGTATTAATGTATTTGAGGTGTCATAATAATATATTACAGAGCACCTGCATAATGTGAGGTGGTTTTTTAGTCAGTGTAATGGTATCCGTGACTTATGAAGATTTCTGACCCATCTAATCAGGCTAATGTTGCGTATATAATTAGACAGTTCAATTAAATCAGTAATCCTTTTAGTATTTGATCATTTTTACAAAATTTAAGTTTCATACATGGCAGCACAAATACTGTCAACTTATCAAATAGTATTAGGCATGAAGTGAGATTTTTAGAGCAAGTAATTGTTTATAAAATTATTTTTGTAACATAATGTTCTGTAGCATGTCCCCACTGTACAGCAGCTAGTACTCTGATTGCATAATTTACTGTCCCTGCTTTCATAATTAGTTTTCCTAAGTAAAAGACCAATTTCATGTAATCTCACGTGTTCTTTTAATAATGGATGGGATGTCACTAATAATTAGAAGAAATAGAAGGGTCTCACAAAGAAGCCCTGAGGAATTTCATGAGCGACAACCATGTCCCCAAGATATTTCATTTGTTTTTAATGTAGGTAGGACACTCATACTATTTGCTGAGTTTTCAGATAAAAAAAATTTTTACCCCATTTTAATCTATTCAATGAATTTCAATTTTTTCTATTTTTCAAGAAGGATTTCATGATTAATTATAAAAATGGCTTTAGAGATATACAAGAATAAACCTATAGAGATTTCTTTCTGTTCTAGAGCATGAAAATTTTACTGCAAGGGGAAAACAGCAGTTTCATAACATCATTTGTCTCTAATTTCATGTCTGAAATCGATAAATATAGTTATTATTATTATTATTAATTTAGTTTTGTTATTAGGAGCTTTCTACTCTTATTAAATAGAACTTCTGATATTTTTTACAAAACCCTTGAATAGTGATAAAGACTTACAGTTTGTTACACTCGGTTTCTCTCACTTTTTGTAAAACTGTGTAATATCATCAGTTTAAACATTTCTAAAAACGCATTCTGGGTCATTTAGGTATAGAAGCAAGTGGTATTACAATGCATCTGCATGTTTATTGCATGTGGCACACAAATAATAAATACTTTCATGCACGCTTAAATAATTAAAGTTTTAAGTCAAATTATTCATTATTGTATCTCATTGTATAGAAATTTTTCACGCATCCTCAAAGTACACACAGCATTTCAAAATAAGAAATTCTGAACTAAGTAAGTAAAATTCTGCTAGAGATAATTTCTGAACTAAGTATTCTGCAAGTGATAATTTTTTTGTAATTTATGTCATAATTGTTTGTAATTTTCTTGTCTCCCAAAGTTTACTTTCTCTTTTTTGTTTATATATTTTTGCATATATATCGAAATGCTGGCAAGATCAAAGAGAATTTTAATTTGTAACCTAATTCCACGAAATTACAGTTCAACTAACAAAAGGTAAAGATCGAACAATTTCTATATGCAAAATGTAATGAGATTGGCAAGATTCAAAGGTGTCTATGTATAAACGAACACAAAAATACAGTTGTAATATAAGAACAGCAGGTTAAATGTGCGATTTGTTAATAAGGTAAACAAGCCATAAAATTTGAGACTTCAACAGTAATTTACGGTTCAATAAGTAGTGAGTTCGTCTGTAATTCAACTAAGAAACTCGCTATGAACAGTGAACAAATAGAATAAGACATCAGGTTCACATAAATAGTAAAATAAATTGGGTTGCACTACGACCTTAACCAACACCATGTCAGCAATCTCGACCCACTCCTATTTCACAAATAAAGGTTTTAAGAAGTGATAATAGAAACAAAAAGAACACACCATAGTACAATACAATAAATAGTAAACTCACCAACGTCTTTATTCGGAATGAGTAAGATTTAACACTTCTCTTGGACCTGTCATACGACCACAATCCACAATTCACCGCTGATCAGCCACTAATTCACTGTGTTTACAGGGATTCGAACCACATTCCACGCCACGCGCTCGTACCACGCTTGACAAATAAATCGACTTCTGGTCGAAACTGATGATACTCGAAACCAGGTCGAAGAGAAGGCACCTAAGTCGCGATAGAGTACGTCATAATACGTAACAATTCTCTAAATTAATGTATTATTACGAGAGTTCACTAATATTACCAAATATTATCCTCTTCCTCGTCAGACATGCTCTGCTTGGGTTATTGACTTACTCCACTCCCAAGTCTGGAAGCAAAAGGGTTCGGCTTCAGAATCTTTCTTTAAGCACCACCATGTGCTAGGTTCAATGTTTCTGATTTTTTAAAAGTAAATAAAGCTAGTTAATACATTAACTTTTTTGTAATATACTGTGTTCAGGTGAAAGAAAGATACAGCCAGGAAAGGCGCTGAAATTTGAAAAAGGTCGATGGATTTTCGACTAATTTCGAAGTCTATAGGAGTGAGGAATGTTTACAGTCGAATTCTATCGATTTTCAATTGTAGTGTAGCATTTGATCAAACGTCAATTTGCTTGTGATGAGCGACTCTTTGTTGATTTCAGCAGGATTAAATCCCTTTTTCCCAATAATTCAATAAAATGCATTCCCCAAAGCCCATTGTTGCGAAAAATATTTTAAGAATGATTCTGAGGCAGTATCTCTGTGAAACAATACCTTGGCAGTTGTCATCTTTGTCTTGACCTGGTCTTCACGTTTCTTGTTTGTTCGATCGCACTTGTAACTGCCGTTAAAGAAAACTTCCTTTTAAGGTTCGAAGGAAAGGTGAATATATATAAATGGCATTTTTTTCATTTGTTAACTCAATATTTCTGTCAAAAGGTATCTTGACATTTTCGACGCTACGTCCTTTGTGTTCTTTGTGCACGTCCCTAGAATAATGGGACCTTTACTTGCCTGTTTTTTTTTTTTTGCCTGCTGAAGTTTGCGAGTAAACAATTTTTTCCTTTCTAGCTGGTTTAAGTTTATTTATTAAACCTGTATAGTGCAAAATTGGAATAAAACTCCAATATATTCTCATTTATCTTCTTTAAATTCTCAAACATGTATTATTTTGTTTCTGATTTAAATAACTTCTTAGGACCATGCCGTGCTGGTATTATGAAAAGAAAGAGTTAAGGAACACACCTTCCATTCATGATGGCATTGAATATGACACAGAACAAAGATACAGAAAAGAAGGTGCTCGATTCATATTTGATACGGGAACTAAAATGGATCTTGGATACAGCACAATGGCCACAGGAGTTGTCTACTTTCATCGTTTCTATATGTTTCATTCGTTCCGTCAATTCCCAAGATATGTGAGTTTATTTAATTGTCTTATTTCTTCTTCCGAGTATTAAATGTAACATTTTGTAAGTTATACCTTTCCCATATGTAGAATTGTTATGAATTATTATTTCAAAAATATTTCATCATATTTTTCTAAACATCATAGGTTACTGCTTGCTGTTGTTTATTTCTGGCTGGGAAAGTTGAAGAAACACCAAAGAAATGTAAAGACATAATTCAAATTGCAAGGACATTATTGTCAGATGCTCAGTTTCAAACTTTTGGAGAAGATCCTAAGGTAAAGTGTGTCCAACCTCTGAATCTATATATTCAAATGAACATTTCCACAAGTTGTTATACTTTCTCTTAGGAAGAAGTCATGACATTGGAAAGAATTTTATTGCAAACAATCAAGTTTGATTTGCAAGTGGAGCATCCCTACAGTTATCTCCTCAAATATGCCAAATGTTTAAAAGGTAAATGAAATTTAACATTTTTGATGACAATGGCTCATAATATACCTTTTTTTGTTTTTTACTTCATTTCATGTACCTTTTCTTGAACAACAGGACCAAATACTTTGATTAGTGAAATATGTTCTCAATAAATTTAATTTTCTCATAACAGAAAATATTTCAGGAAATTAATGTCAAGTCACTGCAATAGAATATTTTGTGGGCCAAATTGAATGCTCAGTCACACATTCCAGTTAAATTTTTAATGTAACACCATTTGGGAGCTGTTGCTGGACCATCGTGAACGATAGAATGAGAGCGAGCACTCCCTGTTTGCGTCTTGGAAGAAAAACCCATTGTAGTGGGATGTCATGGCTGCCTGTACTCAATGAATTCTTTTTTTTTCTTTTCATTTTTCACATAGATAATTACTTGTACAAATCAAACAATACTAGCCTTGATATATTCATGCACTAATGAAAATGTATCAAGGATTTTATTCATTTATTTAATTATATAATGTATAGGCAGCAGTAATACATACTGATAATACCGGAATCTTGCAATTAACAATATTGATATTGCTATATCTACAATGTATCCAACAGTTTGGCAAAGTATAAAATTACAATATGTTGTTGACAATGTATAGTTAGGACGCTACAGTGAGTAATATGTAAAGTGAATAGTAATATACAATAAATAATATATGGAAACAGAAAATTTTATGCAGTGATCAAGTTCATTGGAGTGTTGACTGTTGTGCCTTCAATGTCAGCGTTGAGTCAGTCGATCCTGGAGAGTTTTGAAGTTTGTTAGGGATGAGACTAAGACAAATTGTTCAGGCAAACTGTTCCACTGGTCGACGACTATTTGATAGGAAGTTCTTTTTCTGGAGACGCTTATGTCTGGTTTTAGTTAGTTTAAAGCTACGACCTCTGAGATGTGGGTTTGTGGAACGAGTAAACATAAAGCTCTGGCGAGTTATATAGACCGTGTATTATTTTGTATGTTTCTATCATGTCCATCCGACTTCTTGTGTTTGAGAGAGGCGTAGTTGGAGTACATAGCTCTACATGGAGTACATAGGTAGTTGGAGTTGCTCATAGGACAGGTATCGTAGATCAGGCAGTATATACATGGCCTTGCATTGGACTGCCTCGAGAGTAGAGATGTCCTTTAGTAAATATGGTTGCAAATTTTCATTTACTTTTGTTTCATAATTGTGAAATTGTAATTTCAATAATTTGAAGCTTCAATGTGGAATAAGTTACTGCCTGAAACAACATTATAAGAAAACTGTCTGGTACAACATGAGGTGCACACGTCAATACTTAAGACTGATAGTTTAGCTTCTGTTGCTGAATGGTGTGGTACAAATCTAGCCAGCCAAGCTGGTAGATATTGCTTTAAGCGAGACTTGTTGCCTTATAACAGATTGCTTGAGACCAACTCCACTGTAAAAATTGTGCTGCTTGGCCAGCGTAGCGCCACCTGATATCTGCTGAGGGGTGACTGCCAGGAATGAAAAACGTAAGACAATAACATCTAAAGTCCACCCTGGACAGCAGCCAACTCCGCACCGCCAGAAATCTAGGAAGAGTTTCCTACACGTGACAGATGACCTTACTGCATCAGTTCATCAGACCAGGCTAAAAATTTGGCGATCATGTAATAACCATCTTCGAGGCTTGATATTGCCATCTGAGGCTGGTGCATGAAGAGGACTGGCCAACCTGGAAATCCATTACCAGACTTTGAACGAGAGTCACCAGGTCGAGAATGAATAGAAAGAAAAGGGGCTTCCTTTGCGATACTTGAGCATGTGAATGTGACGAGGAGCAAATGCACTGCCCACCTTCTTGAGTGCCAACTTGCCCCAGCGGTGTGCAGTGTGCAGGACTTGATGGAAGTGACTGAAAATACCTGTGACATGGCCAGATTCTGGTCTAAACATGTGTGAACATTGCTTATACATGAGTGTTCCTTTCTTATTTTAATTTTTTTAATGTGTTAGATGCTTTTCACATGATTGTAATGTAATGTGAAATATTATTTGTATGTTTCAAGGAGACAAGAACAAGTTACAGAAAATGGTTCAGATGGCCTGGACATTTGTTAATGATAGGTAAGTCATTTGAACTGAATTACTTTCTGTATTTGTACCTATTTGCAGTTTTTTCCTTTTCTACAGAATTCAGTAATTTGTTTCACTATGCAGAATATCAAAAACTTTGGTATCACAAATTCTACTACTATTAATGTTCGTTAAATAATCTAATTAAATGAATAATTAATAACTTACGACCTTTCAGGGACAAATTTATATTTATTTTTTTAGTCACCTGACGATGACTTTAATCCAAGTTGAAACATTGTGAGCTCTTCTCAGAAAATAATATTATTAATCCCTAAAAGGTTGTAAGTTATTAATTATTTATTTAACTTGAGTATCAATTGGATTAAGGTCTGTTGGTATAAAATCTTTTCGTCTCCCTTTGTGAGTTAAGGTAACACTAAAATTATTTAATGTAATGTTGACTTGGTGCACAGTGCTCATGGAGATTCGACATAACTCACACGGAATACTCTTACCTTTTCTAACATTAATCTACTAGCTATTTTCTTTTCTTCTTTTTTTTCTCCATGGAGTTAAATGATAAATGTAATTTAACTATTCGTTTCAAAAACTCTGAAATATTATCTGATGGCATGTACACATCAATAACAAGACCCCATTGATGAAAATAAACATGAATAAAATTGCCATCAAACATACTCTCCACTCCTGGGAACTTCCTCAAGTTGTGGATATTGTCTGAATTTCTGTCGAAGTCACTTATCCACTCCTTGATGTATGTACTGCAGTTATTCTTATGGTGTACATCTTACCCAGTTGAAAAAGAAAAATTCTTTCATTGAATTTTACTCGCTTTTTGTTGCTTAAGATTCACTGTGTTCTCTTGTCTGCAGTTTAAGCACTACTCTGTGTTTGCAATGGGAGCCTGAAGTGATAGCTGTCGCACTTATGTACCTCTCGGGGAAGCTGAGCAAATTTGAAGTGCAAGATTGGGCCGGTCGCACATCTAAGCACCTCAGGTGGTGGGACATGTTTGTGGAAGACGTCACAATGGACCTTCTCGAAGGTAAAATTAAACATCTGTTTTTCTTACCAAATCGTTAAGTTCATGATTTCATTGTCAGCTAACCATTTTGAGGGTGCAGATAACAGTATTGCAACAACAGTTTATGAATTCAGAGTTTAGTTTTGGGTGGAAATGGTTTTGGGTAGCGGGTGGTGTAGTGCTTAACACCCTTGCGATCAAAGCAGGAGTTCCGGGTTCGATTCTCGGCTCAACACCATTTTCATCTGACCACAAGATATCACATATCTTCTCCACGTGTAGGTACACGGAAGAAATATATGCTTAACAGTTTATGATTGTACAGAAGAATTTTGCTACTTTTAATGCATATTTTGACTCCTGAATAGACTCTTATAATCAATTGATTCTAAACATCTTCAATGAAACATGTTAGTCAGGCTTAATAAGGTCTTTTATTTACTCTTTGTTGACCTTTTATTGTTGTTTTAATTATTTATTATTTATTCTTTGCATTTTGAACTTTTGTGTAATAATTGTAAAACATGGTAAGAAATCTGGGGAAGACTATATTTGTTATATGAATAAAATAAATATTGCTTTTAAATATTTAATTGTGAGATAAATGCACTAGTATACATTGTACTAGAATGTAGTTGTGGAGAACATGACTATTCAGTGTTTCAAATTGTTCAACAGCAGTTTCAATTCATACTCATAAATTCTTCAAATCTCCACAGAACATATGACTTCCTAAAGGACTTGTGACACCCTTGACCGTCCATATTGTGTGAAATTTCTTCAGAACTGAATAAGATACATTTCTTTTAGATCAACACAATACATTGAGAAGGGGAGGGAGAAATGATATTGCTAAATACAGGCATAACCTCTGGTTTGATTCCTGATGGGACTAGAAAATAGTTACAGCTTTTCACTTCAATGTCTCTGTCGTATGACTGTAGGGATGGAAAAGAGCACCCTCTGCAGCTTACAAGTGCAAATGTTAACTTTGACACAACAATCTGGGTTATATCTGAACTCTGTTCTGTCCAAAGTGTTCGATATAGAATTGGTCCTCAATAGTATATGTAATCATGAACCAAGTAAGCCAAACAATTCAAAGAAATAATACAGGTATAATTTAAAACATTCCAAAAAATTAGGGAAGATAGTTTATAATGATAACTCACTAGAATTTCTGTGGATGTAATTTTTTTTACTCAACCTATTGATATGTTTTGTGGTAGACATATGTCATCAGGTGCTGGATCTTTACTCTCAACCGCAGACCAGTAACACTCCAGATTCGCCTCCACTTCTGCCACGGCCAATTCAGCCACGATCGCCCAGCAGCAAGAAACCTCGTCTGGAGCAGCCTATGTCTCCAAATGTGCCTCACCATTCTCCATTGCCATCCGGTACGCTTCCGTGGCATTGAGTGGACAGCTGCAGGATGAGTGAATTTGTGTGCAAGCTGCAACTTAATGCTTCTTAGGACTTTATGTCCACTTTTGAGATACATGTCAAGTACCCTCTTGTCTTTTTTTAACCTTGCATCATCTGGTTGCATTCTTCCACTTATCCTCTTCTTCATCATTCAATGTTATGTTTAATATTGAATAATTATTGCTAGTAATTAATATTTATTTCATTGTGGAGGTCATAATTATTCATTATTTAATATCTTGTCATGGTAATTCACCCATTCGTTTCATCAAGGAATAATGAAATCATGTCACAGTATTAAAATGAATAAATGATGCCTAAAGATGTGTGAATACTATGCCCTTTTTCCTTGAACCGTATCTTGAGCATGTCTATGTGGGCGTCTGTGCAGTGATTGCCGTCAAAGGAGCCAAGATGGAGTCCAAGGCCGTTTTACCTCCGGCGACCGCGGGCAGCTTTGAGAACATCTCCCTGTGCGAGAAAGTGGAGATGCTGCTTCTGCCTAACAAGAGTGGTGAGGCTACTTTTCCTCATGGTTCTTCGTATGGCGTGGCGCATGCACAAATCTTTCCTGCGTCCTACTCCACCCCGCTCCCAGGCCCAGCAGTGCCCACTGCGTCCGTAGCTCCGACTTCAGCTGCTCCCTCTTACACACCATATCCTTCCCCATTCACTCCGACTGTGCCCGTTGCAGGGCAGATCTTTGCGAGTGGGGCACCTAATCGTGCTTACTACCCCCAACCGGGGGGCAGCGTAGATGTATAGCCATATTGCAATCAGTTTTATTGCTTAGTTGTCTTGATGATTTTTACTGTTTTTTCTTCTTAACTTTGTTTTATGTTTGTTGTTTAATTTTTTTTCCCCATGATTTAGTTGCTCATGTTTTTTTTATTGAAGATAAAAACAGCTAATAATAAATGTTTTCCCCTTGTTTTAAAATTTTCCCCTTGTTTTTCATTTTGTAATTAATTTTATGAATTAGTTAAATTTTTCAGAAATGAAGGCGGAAAAATTGAAACAATTTTGAATAATTCTTTAAGAACATTTTCTTCCATAAAATCTGTCATTTTATCTGCAATTGTATCTTATATCCTTAAATGCAGAATATTTTTCTTACGAAAAATTATTCCTTTTTTGTGTGTAATTGTCTTTCTTTGATCTTTTCAATGAATCACACGTCCTGCACCCACTTAAATGTAGGGTGTCTATACTGATTTTCTTAATCACCTGATAAATAAATGAATTAATTAATAATAATGCATCACATAACTCAATTATATTCATTAAATTCATAAATCCAATTCTATAAATATTAGTTGCTTGATCTCTAAAGATAAGATTCATTTTGCCAAATACCAATTTCATTTATTTATGTTTTGACACATTTTTTAAATTCTTTACAAATTATTTATTTATCTTCTTTATATGTTTATAAAACTGATAGTTAATGTGTCTGTTTTTTACTCATAGCGTAGAGACCAAGAATTTGAAAATTGGTCACAAGAAAATTTTATAAGAACTTTGGCATTTACTTTAAAGCATTTTTGGCATCCGTCAATGAGGAAAGAGACCCAGAGCTTTGAAATCAGCACAGACTTTCTTGAGAGGGGGCTCAAGTTATATTTTATTATTTACAGTTTAGTGCATTAATAAATCTTCACTGAATCTGAATAATTAGAAGATGTGTGTTATATAGTTAAGCTTAACAGATTGCAACTCAAGAAAATTGGAAATATTTTTGGAAAATAACACAATTTAAATGCAGTATATGATTCCATCCTGGCCCGGGTTTTTTTCTGCTTTTCTTTCATGTAGTGGAGGATTTTCCACAGGTGGGAATGTCATTAATACTTTTGTTTTATAATCTCAAAGTTTTACTGCACGTATCATCTACAATTCATTTTAGAGTAATAAATGGATAAGAGTATGAAATTTATTAAATAATTTCTTTTATATATTTAAATTCCCCATTGCCCTTCAACCTATGATCAGAATCGATGGGATGGTTCCTTGCTTGTTTCTGGAGAGTAACTTAGTTTATTATCTCCCATATGGTCATATACAGTTTGCAACTGCTTTTTTGACAATAAAGTTTTTATATATAGTCGTCAGATTCCTTATGAAGGTATTTTTACAATCCTATGTGATTAATAGGCCTACATTTTCCACACTTACTTATTTTATTACAAAATGTAAGAAAATGTTATTCTTTTCTCTCGTTTTTTGAGTGCTTGCTCAGAAGCCTCTTCTCACATTATTTTGTATCAGGATATATTATCATTGTAATTTCATATCCATATGTGGTTTCAAAAAACTTTCCTACTCTATTTTACCAGTAAAAATAAGGGATTAAGGATGCAAATGAACAATACCCACTAATTCTATCCTAACACTAACATTGTTGAATAATTTATGGTTAGTTGTACAAAAATAAGAGCATTCATGGGAACAAAAACAATGGGTACTGGGTTTGTGTATGTACTGGGGATGTATGGGTACTGGGCATATTAAAATGAGTACATCGTCTTTTCAGTTTTTTAATGGGGAATTTTTTAATAATACCTATTCTATTTATGATATTCAACTTTCAAAAATGATTATTTGTGATAAAATGTTGAAATATTTGTTATTAAAATGAGTGTAATTTTTTAAAACTGTTAGAAAATTAATATTTATTATTATTTTTAATAGCATAAAATAAATCGAGAATGGTATCTTGATATAATATGCTACGGTGAATGGTTTTCTGTTGCTATCATTACTGAAATTATCAGCTATCATTTTACTATATAAGATTGTCAATCAGTTATATAAACAAATTGGGCTAGTTATGATGGACCATGGTGTGTCAAAGCATTAGCTCTGTGTTTATATCACGTTTATTGTAGTTTTCAGACAAAACTACTTGTCTCATTATTGCTGTGGATATTAATGGTATTAATAGATATAATGCCGCAAGTTCCTTCCCAGTTATATCATAGCTGTGACTGAGACATTCCAGCATGCCTTGGAAAAATACTTTTTACTAAACTTGGTCAACTCAACAACAGAAGTAAACAAAAAGAGAGGGAAAAACTTGAAACACACCATGCCATCTGTGATGTCAAAGAAAACATTATTAAGAATATTCGGTTCATGTTTATAAACAAGTGCCTTGACATCATTGGTTCGATGTTACTGACTGAAATATCTCATCCATATTTTCGTGGCAAATAATGGTATGTATACTTCTTGTTAGTTTGACTACTGCGCCAAGAAACATTTTTGTTTCAATTAAATTTGGAAAATCAATTTCTTCGTAACTATATATGCAATCCAAAGTAGGAGTGAAACGCATGGATATATGTTGATCATTGTCCAGATTGGATTCCCTGATTTCATTTAAAACTTGAAACTTTAAAATAAACTTATTCAAACAAGAGAAGAAAATGAAAAGTTTCCTCTCTGGCCATATATTAACAAAATCCTTCATGAAAATAACCAGAAATTACTTCAGAAATTCTTTTCTTGTCTTTGACTGTCTCTTATAATTGTCAATGCTTCTCAAGGAAGGATCTGAGTATTATTCGGGCTATTCCTCAATTTTTCAAATCAGTGGCTTAACTAGGTTGGATATATTAGGGTATGTAGTGAACATACCTCCTACTGGTATATTTTATGTTACTTAGCTAGAAGACAATGGTTGACAGGTATTCTAGATTTTTTAATATTTTAACATTTTCGTACCTTACCTCTTCCATAGCAGTAGTTTAGGAAGAGTCTATGAAGCACTTTTTCTGTAGAATTACTTTCATGGAATATTCATAACACAATATTATCAATTACAGATAATCTTGCATAGTATGGCACACCTTAAATAATTATTTAAAATTTGTGTTATTTAGCTCAGAGACATAATTGGTTAGGTTTTTCAAACATGTTTAAAGCGTATTCCCCACCACCACTCCCCAACAGTAGAATCAATAAAAAGAAAACCATTACGGGGGAAGTATAATGCAGAATTTCTCATTTCCGGAAAATACTGCGCGCAGTTTTCCGTAATTTTGTCAGTCAACTGTAGTTGGTCACATGATCATGCCGTGTCTCCTTCCCTTTCTCCACCAATAAGAGGCGAGCACCGAGTGACAGTCCGCATCAATGGGACTGAGAATTTGTGCGTAGTAAATATGACTGTCATTAGAAATTGTGTGCTCTGATGTTGAGGTCACGGTTGGCAGTTTCTTGTTTATTGAGGACTCTATCCAATGGTAGAGATCTCAAGACAGACAAACGCCCGCGACATCCGAGGCTTCTGAAGTGCATAATGCCCTTAATTACGTTACACACTATTTCCCATAGCCCACTGCTTGGATCACAAGCGATGCTCAATGGGATAGCGCTGTTATTCATGTGATTTATATTCACGTAGGTATCCTTTGAGAAGTTGAGCACGGCATCTTTGGGAATTAGGAAAAAAATTACACTTCATTTCCGCCGCTTGCGTTTATCCTCTTGTAGGAACCAGAGACCTTAAAAAAAAGTACAGTCAGCCCTGTCCACAACTTTAGAGCCCGTAATTTCTCATAACAGCTACATTTACTACGCACAACTTCTCTCTGCTCCTCTGAAGCCAGCTATCATTCGGTACTAGTCTCTTATTGGTAGAGTAGGGATTAAAGAAAGGAGACCCGACAATCACGTGAACTCTCTCGTTTTATAATGACTATGGTACCCAATATTTTTTCCTCTCTTCGCATATTTGACTCGGCGTTGTATAAATATTGTCAAAATCGATGTTTTACAAGGTTACATTACATCGTCTACTGGTAGCTGGATATGGCAATTGACCCGGACTCGAATCCGGAAACTTCTGCTGACCGCAGGGTTTCAGGTCGCTGCACTACCTGTCTTGACTCCCTTGACTGTTCCCTGCTGCCAGGGCAAGCGGTCATGGGTTCGAGTCGTTCCGTCTCCGTTTTCACCTGTCCGTAGATGATGCAACCATGCCTCCCCGAGTAGCTACTTGGAAGTTAAGAGTTAAAAGTTCATACCTTTTTTTTTTTTCTAATCTCGATTTCCTCGGCACGACGCGCAATACAGCTAACTATAAAAATATAATTTAACTTAATTTAAAAACATTTTGAAGTAGAGAGCACGGAATATGTACGTATTTGCGTACGCCATACTTCACTGGATGGTAAGGCCTGTAATGCTAACCTGTTTGAATTTAGGAAGCAGACATTAAGGAAGAAGATAGTTCAGGTGCAGTGGCATCATGCATTGGTGTTGTATATTTCCCAGCTCTGAGTGAGTCTGGTGCTAAGACTTGTGGAAAAGACCAACACCGAATTTCTCATATCTGTGCTACAGGAATGGAATAAATACTCAACCGTGTCATGAGGAATATGGAGGAAATGACCTGTCTGTGAAGCGCGTGTGAATGAAAGGACCATTTTTGTGGGAGACTCCAAGTTTCATCAACATAGGATTTGCAGAAAATATCCCACCTGAGATAATCCAACGAAAATGTTGTCTTGTTGAATGCATATTTACAGACGTAGGGTGACCCAACTTTTTATCTAGCCTGTTCAGAACGTTGTAAAATGAACACCGGTTCTACCTCAGTGATGTACGAGGCTGGAGCTTGATGTGGATCGCATTTTCTTTGCCATACCAAGAAGTAGTGAATCTCTACCCCCGTTTGCACCACAAAGTTTGTAGAAGGACAATTTATCCTTTTTGTGGACTGCTAAAGATCAGGTATAAAGAATACCAAGGGGCAGCTTCCCTTGGTTCCAGAACAAGGGTTACAACCGGAGATTAAGCCAAGAGAGGTTAGATGCTCCACCCTCAACGCAATGCCTTTAGTGGTATCGAATTACCTCAGATCTCAAAGAACGAAGTTAGTTTAGTAAAGTGATAAAAATGTTACAAATAATTGTCGTGTTAATATACTATAGTTTAAGTAATAATTAATATTTATATGTGAGTGCTTGATGTGTTGTAATGATTAACAAGTAATTATGTAACAATTGTAAAATAGAAATAAAGATAATATTCAATTTGTTTGTGGTAGAGGGGACGTGTTCTTACCCTGCACAGGAGATCCTGCAATCACGTCCCAACCTCGTATTTATCCAATAGAAGTTCTTTTCTTTCTCCACGCTGTACTTGGAATAGTATAAGTAAACCAGATAGTACTTAACCAAGGAGCTTTTTTT